>JAOWMA010000253.1:0-78253 GCA_025962755.1 Colletotrichum tropicicola
AAATAGTATAAAAGCTTAACTAAGTATAGTTATATATAGATATTTAGTAGGTTAAATATAACTAAACTATAGAATAATTAAATATATAACTAAAAATATAAATAGTAAATCTATATAAGGTAATATATTTATATAAAATAGTTTATTCCTAATAGTAGGAATTATAGTTTAGTTAATTACTTACGCTGCTGTTTATTTATACCTATGGAGTGTATCTGTATGGGCTTCGTTGTTACACCTTCCACAAGGCGACGTACGGGTTGACGGAAACAAGGGTCTATCACCTCACGTCAGCCATTTGCCCGCGAAAATCAACGCCACAATACAGCGAAGGAGACTTACACCGCCAGGAATGAACTCGCCGCAAATCTCGGCTCCGCCAACAGGCACGATCCTCGGCATTCCCGCACCACCAGGGTTATAAATCCTCAACCCCTCCTGCAGCCTGTCCGTGTTGATGTCCTCGGTCTTCGCAAACGCACCGCGGATCTCCTTCGTCAGCCTATCGTACACCTCCGGGTTGCGCATGAGGTAGTACGACACGTCCGACAGCACCGTCGCCGAGGTCTCGGTGCCCGCGACCATGAACATGGCGGCGTTCGCGTGCATCTCCTTGTCGCTCAGACCCTTGCTCTCGTCCCCGCTGTGCCGCAGCACGAAGCTCCAGATGTCCGGCTTCGGGTGGTCCTTGACCTTGAGCCGGCGGTCCACCAGCGCGCCCGCGAAGTCCTTGTGCTCCTGGGCCTTCTTCTTGAGCGGCGCCGCCGTGACGGCCTCGACGAACGGTCCCAGTACCGGGAACTCGAGCAGCACGACGCCCCAGATGACGTACTTGAGCCCCGCGAAGAGGTTGTGCACCCAGGGGTGGTAGTCGCCGCGCTCCAGCAGCAACAGGGGCTCGCCAAAGGTCAGGTCGGCCATGATGTCGAACGTGCAAAAGTTGAACAGGTCGACGATGTTGATGCGTCCGTGGCGCAGGTTGAGCGAGGCCATGGTCTCGACCATCTGGTCGGCGTACTTGATGAGCAGCGGCTCTTGCGCCTTGAGGGCCGTGTTGCTGAAGGCGTGGCTGAAGATGCGGCGCATGCGGGTGTGGTCCTCCGGGGCGGTGGTGACGAGGCTGTCGCGGCCGAAGGCGTCGCCACCGAAGAAGCGCATGTCCTTGTACATTTCGCTCTTGAGAAGGCGGCCAAGAATGTCTTTCCATGCTTGTGCTGCGGGTGTGGTCAGCATCAAGAATGACGGGGGTTAATAGTGTGGCATACGTTGAATGTAGGAGAGCTCGTTGGGAGCTACGCGTACTGTGCCAGAGTACATCTCGTGGATTTCGCGCGCCTTCTTGGCGTATATGCCCCTCAGCATATAGACGTTCTTCGGCACCGGACTGGCTCGCCAGAGAAGCGGCCCAGGGTAGTGGCGAAGCGGATGGAAGAAGACATTGTATATGCCTAGTACAAAATACTGCGAACGAATGAGACGAGACTGTTAATGAGAGCGTTAGGGTTCCATAACTCAACGCCATCTTGGAGATTTTCACGGGTGACAAATTCCAGCGACAGATCGGAGGCAGCAAGCAATTCGGTTTTCAATCACAAGTTGGTTTGCAGTTTCCGCGGGGGTTCAGCACAACTAATATCTATGTGAGGCAGGAAGTCTCGACGGGAACGAATACGAATTCGATGCGATGGTTCGTAGCTGCCGAACACCACCGTTTTGCCATATCGGGCAAACTCAAACGTCACTGCGCATTGTCGCTGAGGGGGAAGAGTTGAAACCTCCACGCGTTGGTTTCAACAACCGTTTCCCCCCCGTGGCGGCCAGCATCAGCCCATGTCGTTGGACAACCTTCAGTTGTTTCCGTCTGCCCGGCTCGCCAGCCAAGTTTTGACAGCCATCCATCCAGTCAGTCGGATCCGCACCGATCAGCAACGACCTTGAGACGAAGTCCTGCGGGAAGAGAAGTCCTGACATACTTCATGAATGCAGTTGATTGTATCCTGGATGGCAGTGGCACTTGCCGAGCACCGACCCGCCACGTGTGGTCGAATAACAAAGAGACTCGATCACTGAGCGCCTCGAGTGCCGCTTTCAAATAATAGGTTCGTAGTCGCATAAGGCACAAAGCACGACGTCCTGAGTCGAGATGCTCGACCAGTCAGCACGTCACCTCAGCTTTATCGATAAGGCGTCATCCGACCATCACCCCTCCCCCGCTGCCCTACGTTACGCCACAGAAGAAAGAGCTACGTCACGGGGAGCTTTCTCCCTCGCATACCTCTTGTGTCTCCCTAGAGCTCCTCCAATTAATACTTCAAACGGTGCCGCATTCCAACATCGTTTGGGAGTGAACAGAAATAGAAACGAGAAATAACCCAAGGACAAAGTCGAGAACCGCAACGAACGCAAACCATGTCTCCGATCCTCATTGTTGGCGCTACTCGGGGGCTCGGTGCCTCATTGACCAAGCAGTATGCCGCGGAATCCGGGGCCACCGTCTACGGCACGACACGTTCCAAGGCTGGCCCGAGTGACTTCCCGGAGAGCGTTAAATGGCTGCCGGAGGTGGATCTGATGGATTCCAAGGTTGGTGACCACTTGGTCAGCCTGCTGGGTGGCTCTAAGCCGCTGTCGACCGTGGTATGTGCTGTCTTATATGTCGGACCTCAGTTGTATCGGACATTGACGTCGGGCAGATCATCACGGCGGGCTACTTCTCCACCGAAGACCTCAGCGCCGATAAGGGCCCGAACTGGACCGAAGAGCAGCGCATGTACACAACGAGCTCAATTGCGCCCGTCTTCATAGTCCATGCCCTCGTGCACGCCGGGCTTCTCCAGAGAGACTCCAAGATCGTGCTTGTCTCATCTGAGTCCGGGAGCATCACCCTACGACACGAGAAGGAGGGCGGCGGCAACTATGCCCATCACGCGTCCAAGGCCGCGCTCAATATGGTGGGTAAGCTGTTGAGCCTCGACCTCAAGGACAAGGGCGTCATTGTCAGCATCGTCCACCCGGGCTTCATGCGGACCGAGATGACCAAGGGCGTGGGCTTCGACAAGTATTGGGATGACGGAGGTGGTAAGTCGGGGGCCCTCGAGCTGTCTGGCGTCTTGCTGAACGGTGAATCGCTAACGTCCGAGGGTGCAGCTGTCACACCCGATGAGGCGGCCGGGAGTCTCATCTCCTGGGCGGAAAAGCTCGACATCTCCAAAACAGGCGAGTATTGGGCGCCGAGAGGACCGGGTGAGTGCCGACGTGCGGTTGTACCGTTGAGGAGGACAAGACAGTTTGACTGATGCGCGTAACCGTAGGTGACATTGGCACGGCCGAAGCGGTGCTCGGCAAGGGGCTCTCCACCCCGTTGCATCTGCCTTGGTGATGGCCAAGAATATTCTAGACGGACAGAGCGGCCGTCTGGAACTTGTCCGTACACACCGGACTGGGTGTGTCCCGTGAGATCGCGACAGGCTTCATGGATGTTGGATCGGGCTGAGGAAAAGGCGACCGGGTACGCTGGGCCCGTGAGATAATTGCCTATATTGATAGCATGGAGCAGGTTTCTCGTTGTCCATCAGCCAGAGTCCGAGTTAAACTGCTAAGTTTTTGAGATACTTGGTGAGTCTTCGGCGACCGCTGCGGCGTCCCGAATATGGTCTGGTGTGAGTTGGGCTCGGGTTTAGCGGGCATTAGTGGTTCGACGGCGCAAGAGGCGCTTCGTTTGTTCAGGGCCGCAAATGAGACGAACGACTCGCTTGATTGCATCCCCGCACCGGAGTGGAGGAGCACGGCCGACAGTCTGGCCACTCAGACGGTCAAGATGCCACGAAAGTAGGGGAGATAATCGATGGGTCGCAAGATTGTACGGATAGATGGGGACGAGAAAAGAAAAGCAAGGACTGGAGCCGTCCTCGTCGCCAGGAGCTCGAATCGCGTCGCAATTTCAAGCAGAGAGCGCGCCCTGGAAGTGGGCGCGTCGTGCGGCCCTTGCGCCTCATTACCTGATGGATCAACTACCGCAGCTGTAGATATTAATCAAATTCCCCATGATCGTCTGTTATATGAACAAGCTCCATCGTCAGATTTTGCTCCAATGCTCTCGTCCCTAAAAAGCTCGCTTGTGTTTCAGATTGGCGACGTGAGTCCGGGATGACGCTGTCTCCCGTTGCTCCACGGAGTACCGCAACAACGGAAGGAGGCGGCTCTCCGATCTTGCCATGGGGCGAAGTAAGAAGGGAAAAAAGGGGGGGGCTCGAGGCACAGCTGTCAGAATATGCGCCATGGCATTAAGGTTGCAAGGGCAGCCCGAGCGGAGGCCATGGTGCCTGAGACTGCGGGACGACGGACGCACCGAGCATTTGTTATGGTGTTGTGGTTGCCAAGTGGTGCAAGGTGGTTGGTATGGACGCAAGAAGTCGTCCAACGGCGTCGCTTGCTTGCGTCTGCTTGCGGCAGCTTGCGCGTCGTTGATTGCACAGCCAAACTCGCTGGCACGCGAGGAGGGACGGGAGTTCGGCAGGTCAAATCAGATCAACAAGAGCTGAGATGAGAGAGCGGTGTCCTTTCTCCCTCGTCGGAGCTTGCCAGCTACCCATTCGTCGTCCCCTGCCCCAAGCTAGGCTTGGCTAAGGAAATCGGCAAGTTGGTTTGCAATGTTGCAGCGTAGCTGACTGAGCGCCAGTGTCGATCTCGAAACCCGCAGAGCACCGCTATCTCTCCCACCAAACAAGGCGGGCCAGTTCTCTCTGCTGTGCGTCTTCCCCTCCTTTGACGCACTGATGAGGACAGCGGTTGTTTGCGCCCGTGTGACATCTGGGATCGAGAGACCAAGTGAATTGTCCGATGCAGAGTGACTACTGGACGCCACCAAGATGGCCGGGCCATGTGTGGGGAAGCGAACACGGGCTCTGGAAGCGTCACGCGTCAGACGGGAGACTCGCTCGAGAGCGTGCGGTGAGCGCAAAGACTCTGTACAAATAGACGAGCGCAGCATTGCATGGTAACGGTAAAACCAGGCCGGTGCTGGCTGGCTTTGCTGCAGTGGCGGCGCGCCGAGGCTGGTGGTGATGACTAGGAAACATTGGACTTGGAGCAGCTTTGGACTCTGGAGCATGCTTCCAGACAAAGCTGCAGCTGGCTTGACGTCCAAGGTGCTGCACCCCATGTTCCCTTAGCGCGGTTGAGATGACCGGGGGGCCCAACACGAGGTTGCGTCCAGCGCATTTGGAAGGGCGGGCGACGAACCCAGGACCCTGTGTTACCCTTTGATTTTCGTCATCTCCAGCTGCTGAAGGGACATGGACCAGGGCGGACGTAGAGCTCCATCCATCATCATCTTGTTCGAGCAGAAGAATCGTGTCACCAGATGGCCAGCCCGGGTCGCAGACGGACGGGTTCTTCGGGACGAGATCCTGCGGTTACGTATGTGAGAGCCTCTTGATCAAAGAAAAGAAAAGAGGAACAGGCTGGGGGCTAAGTGGACACGAGAAGGATGTACACTGACTGACCTTTCCGCTCAGGCCGACGTCAGGTACATGCCACAAGTACCTCTGTGACAGACACCCGACCGAGCCAAGGCAAGGTAGCGTGGCCCAAAGAAGGCCCGGTCGGTTGTAGCCGGTGTATGCATGCTGCATAAGGTAGGCTCTGGGTCCGTCTCGGAGGAGGGATGGGCGGATGGACGGCTGCATTGTCGGTCAGATGGCTCCAGCGTCGGCCGGATCCCCTCTGTGTGTTTCTGTTCGTCTGGTGTTCCAACTTCCCGGGGGGGAAGGTCGAGATGAGCAGGTGGTATCCGAACTTCGTCCCTGTTGTCGCTGGAGTGCGCAGTCTGGAGTCTGGACGGGCAGCAGGCCATCATCTGTCAATTGTCACCGTCGTCTTATTTTGCGGAACTCCATTCGCAGGCGAGGCTGGGCACCGGGCACCCTGTCGTTCAACCGTCCGCCAATTTGTTGAATTGGTTTAGAATAATGAGGATTCTTAGGGGTCCTGGGGTGTGTCGTCGGCACGTCTCGTCGGCACCCCGGTCGGCCGAGGGCCATCACTCCCGCGTTGGTCACTGCTAGTGTCCCAAGACCCCATCCCGCGATACTGGTTTTAGAGTAGACCGGCAGAGCTGCAGAGCGGCGGTGGATTGTCGGTTGTTGGAGGTGCTGCTGAACCCAGTTTAAATCCCAGGCTGCGCGTGGGAGAAAGGCCTAGCCCACGGAGCCCTGTCTGGTGTGGGAGTTGTGCATGCCTGCGGCAGCGAGGCAGGCTATCTCGTGGCCTCGATGCCGCGTGATGTCGTGAGCCTCCCAGGCATCGTATGGATCCGGTCTGCGGCTGCGAAGGTCAGGTCAGGAAGGTCGTGTCGCCTGTCTGTAGGTACCTTGCCTACCTTACCTTAGGCGCACGAAATGAGGGATAAGGTATCCGTATCCGTAGAGCGGCGATGACGACCAGGGCGACGGCCCTGCACTGCACTGTGTATGGAGGCACGAACCAGGCCGTGGTATGCCATGCCATGGGCCATGGCATGCCCGCTCGCCCACCGCCCACCGTCCACCGCCCACGATGCAGCCACAAAGCCGGGCTGAGAGGGGCCCCGAGCTGAGGAGGCGTCTGTCCAGTGGCCAGCGGCAGTGGGCATTCGCAAAGGGCGTGGCGCTGGCGAGGAGGCGATCGGAGCGGGTGGAATGCGCGGGGATCGGGAGTGCGTCGTTGGGATGTTTCCCGGTGCTTCGTCCTCATTTTCTGCTTCTTTTCTCCGTCCCGGCCTGTCCCAAGCATCCGTGTTGCGCCTGCCTCACCTTGCTCAGCTACCTTGACTCGGGTAATAAATCGTTGCTCTTGCCTGTTTCCCCGCCAAATCAAATCTGCGTCCCTCTTTCCCCCTTCTCCTTCCAAAAGGCTCTTTCCTTCCTCGACGCTTTCCACCTGCACCTGCCTTTGTTCCCACCTGCACCAAAGGAAGGTACCTACCTACCTCGCTCCTCAGGGTCGCAGCTTCCTGCCCTCCTCAGCTCAGCTGAACCTGTCAACCTCAGGTTGTCCACCTTCCCTTGTTGCCCTTCACTCTCTACACACTCCCGCCTTGAGCTGAAGTCGACCTCGACCTTGCTCGCCTGCCGACTCGGCCACCAGACTCGAGAAACTTCTCTGCTCTCGCTGCAACACCAAGCCTCTCTCTCACCACCACCACCACCACCAGCACCACCACCCCCGACCGCCGCCGCAATCCTCCCGGCATTGCACCCATACCCACCCACGAACGCCCACGCCCGCATCGCATTCTCTCCCCACGCGACAAAGACCGGCAATAGCGACAGCCATATATATCCACACAGAACACACTCTTTACCAAACAGGACTCACCTAGCAGAAACACCATCGCTTCGCCCAAGGGAGCACAGGTTCGAGAAGGGAGAAAAGAACCGGTTCGAAGTTCGAACAGCCACCTCCGACACGCCAGCCCATCCCAGTCGCTGGTACCGAGACAGCTCCTGACGACTCAACCCCGTTGGGTCCTTCGTCCGACCTGGCCGTCCACAGAGACCAACAAGTTGGGTCGACCCGGGTCCGTGTTGCAGGCGCACCAAGCTCGTCGCACTGCGCAGCTCTCGGCTGGAGCTGTACAGGAAGGAAACAGCAGGCAGGCAGGCACAGGCACAGGCACCAAGTTGTCTTCTTGGCGGCGCCTTGAGGTCTGGATCTCCTGGGTCGCCTGGTAACCCAGCTTGGATCGCCACCATATTAACCTGCTGATTCGCCTGGAGACTCGGAGAGGAAGCGCGTTGTGTGCCGCGTCCCAAATCAGGAAAACACAGAAAAGCAAGCACAAGGTGAGTGAGGGCTTGCATTCCCTTTCTGGCCCACCTGCACAGCTCTTGGGCTGTGCGTTCGTCCATTCACGGCTTCATGCATCCTTTTTGCGATGCCCAGTCCAATCCCCGATTCCCCCATCCCCCCAATCCTGTTCAAGCAGCCAAACCCCTTCAACCTCGCCCTCGCTCGTGGACCCCCCAGATCCACCACTCTACCACCCAAATTCCTAGCTAATCCAGTCGCTAAGCAGCATACCAGCAATCTCCCCCTGAATCCGATAATCCATCCGATAATCCATCAGCGCCCCCCTCCGAACCAAAGGGGCTTCCGAACCATCAACCAAATCTGTTTGGCCAGTTGCTGCATTAGAGCATATACGATATCCCGTTGTTATTGGGCTCTTCAGCCCCTCGACGTTACCTTCGCTCGGCCATCTCACCCCTTTTTTCCTTCCTTTCTTTTTTCATCCCCTTCCAAGCTGTACCTTTGCAGTATCTTTCCCCGACGGCCCACGCCCCCCGCTTGCGCTGCCCACTCGACTCGCTCCGGGTCCCGACCGCGACTCTGCAGCTTGCCCGCACCTCGACTTGGATCTTGACCTGCCGAGGAACCGTCGGGTGGCCCCCCAAAACCCGTTGTTTGGCGTCCCTGCAGAGGAATGACGCTAGGAGCCTGCACTTAGTCCGGCGGAAGAGAAAAAAAAACACCCAAGCTTGCGATCATCTGTCGCTCTCAATCGGCCAGCTCCCCTTTTTTTCGCGAAGAAAGGCCGATCCCTTCAGTTCGATACTACGCCGCCCGTCCATCCTCATTATCTATCCCTCCCGTTAGGTACGGCACGGGTACTCCGTACCACACCTCACAATCACCGCCAAAATGTCGGCACAATCAGCACAGCCAGGTAAGCCAAGCATCCAGCACTGATATGCGCCGGGCTCTCTCCCACCCTCCACAAACCCCTTTCTTCCCTGCCTGCCGCCATCTTCCCAGGTTTCCTCCCCCTTTGACTTTGGCCCTGTCCAACGGGAAGAGAGCCGCCCTTTTTCACAGCCTGCACTGCCACCCAAGCAAACGCAAGCACCACGCCCGCTCCACCCAATTGTCGAACCTGTTGTGTCATGTAGACGGCCCTCTTGTTTCATATCCCATCCCCCTCGCCGTCATTCGCATGCACGGTGCCGTCTGTCTCCTGCCTCCTAAACGAATACTGACTTTACTTCCTTGGAACAGGCCATCAACCTAGCAGGTCGACCGGCTTGACTCTTAATCTCTCATCCAACAACCCCTTTCGCAACCGCGCTGCCTCCCCACTCCTCTCCGGCGCTACCTATAGCAACACCACGTCGCCCGCTTCGCCTTTTGACGACCCTCCTCCTCGACCTGTCTCGCGCAATCCATTCCTCGATCCATCATATTCGTCTAGTCAACCAAATCTGATTGGAACCGGCACTATGGCACCAACGCTGGACTCGAAGTCGTCGCCGACTGCCGAGGAGCTGTTCGTATGTAGCCATTTTTCTTCAATTTGATGCAGCCTGAATCAGGCATGCGGTCGCCGGTCGCCGCTGCCGCCTGTATCGTCACGGACAAGGGTTTACTGACAATTTTCATCGCACAGGACGGTCTCAACATCAACGACCAGAAGCAGTCGCGTCCCGATGGAGGACGACCTCCCGCGAACCGCCCTCCCGGCCCACCTGGACGCGAAAATATGCCTCCGCCTGGTCGTCGCGGCCCTCCGCCACCCGGCCACCGCCCGTCGAGATCTCAGGAGGAAGCGATGCGACAGCGAAGGATGCAAGGCAACGGCAGCATCAGCGGCGGCCCTCCCCGACCGCCCGGACCCCCCGGTTCTCCTCAGCGCCGACCTCAGGAGCGCCGTCCGCGTAGGAACTCGGACTCGTCGGTCCTGATCGACATTGAGAAGCCGCTTACCGAAGAGGAGAAGAAGGCCAAAGAAGCCAGACGACGGGAGAGAGAGCGCCGCGCGAGGGAAGGAAAGGATAAGGACCCCAAGAAACCCAGCCGGCGAATTGATATTATCGACCAATTGGATGCCACTAGCATCTACGGCACCGGCTGTACGTGTGACTGTACCCAATTTACTTTCCGATGCTGACAAGTGTAGTATTTCATCACGATGGTCCATTCGATGCTGCGAACCCCCACCGCAACCGAAAGGGCAGTCGTCGTGCGCCCATGCAGGCTTTCGCCAAGGATTCGCTCAACATGTCTCTGGGAGGAGCTGGCCCCCTGAACAAACGGCCCGATCACGCTACCTTCATGGGCAACAACGATGGCGACGCGTCTGCAGACTACGCTGGTGCTGGTCTTGGAAGAAACGGTTACGCCGAGCGAAAGGATGAGCCGGCTGTCTTCGACCCACGCAGCCGCGGTTCGATCCTCCATGGCGAGGAGAGCATGGGTCTGGGAACCTCGACTTTCCTCGAAGGAACCCCCGCCGCGCGCACCGCCATCCAACGCCGTGAGGCTGAGCAAGCCCAGCAAGTTGCCGCTGATGGCCTGAAGCGGAACAAGTCTATCGCTCAGCGCATTCGCGGCATGAAGAGGGAGCCGCGCGAGTACGGACCTTCTGGTCGCATGACGAACCCTGAGGGTGCTTACCACTCGCGCAGGTCACCCGATAGCGCCGGACCTTCCACGAGCATTTCGTACACGAGCGAGCGAAACCCCTTTTTCTCAGAGTACGGCAAGGAACCCGAGTCCATTTCTGTGCGACGTACGGATGCTCGATCACCCGGATCTCCGCCACCTGTTCCCCGTCGAGGATCCGCCAACGGTCTCGAGCGCCGTGCTACGGCTGACATCACTTCGCCCACGGAGGACGGCCCTAGCAAGCCGTCGGGAGGTTTCCTGGCCAGGGTCAAGAGTCTGAAGGGAGGACGGAGACGCCAGGCCTCCGATGCCATGGCTCCTCCTGCTCCCGGAACCGCCGCCTAGTGGAGCCGCAGGACTTAGGAAGCTGGGAAGAAGGGCAGAGTGTCCAAGCACCACCGCAAAAGGGGGTGCAACTGTCAACGACTGCAACTATTTCTTGCAGAGAAACGACAAACTGGGCAACAAATGAAGAGAAAATACGTTCCCCTTGGAACAACTTTTACAACAAGCCGGATAATGAGCTCAATCACGCGACAGACACCAATGTCTGCTGCCGGCTTCTGGTCAAGCAGGAGTGAATTGTGGTTGGGATCTCGAATTGGTTTGGGTGGCTATTGGAGAAAGCCACCAGGACGAGAACTACAAAAGCCAGGGCAATACGGCTGCACATTTGCACCCGTTTTGAAGCCGCCCGGCGAGTGATACCTTTCTCGTGGATAATCATATTTCTTTATGGGGGGAAACGAGCCCCCTTCTTTTTGCCTCTTTATGCTACGAGGATTCTGGGCCAGGGAGAGGCACTTTGCACAAGGAGAAGTCATAGAGCAGGCAGTCAACAGTCCGTCGGCAGATTGTTACGAATTAGCTTTTATTGAAAAATCGAGACAAGTGAAGCTCAGGGTGTGTTCAGTTTGTCTTTTGCAGTGTGCATGATGAATTTGGAACAAGTGATCAGCTTAATGACACGAGCGCTTGTTTGCATGACTTGTCATCATGCAAGGGTCTTCTTACTTGGGAGGAGCAGTGCACGAGTAGCTTTCATGCAAGGGGAGAAAGGGAATGATGTCATTGAGGGTGGCTGGACACACCTGCACATTGTATTGTGCTGGGTTCATATCGAGATTTTGGCGGAAGAGGACCCCGGCTCCCGCGAAAGTTTAAATAGCTTCGTCATGTGACCTCGACTCCTCCGGCCCCGTTGGTCAACATCTAGGCTTTCCGCCGGAGCCGGTTGTCGCCAGACCAGTACCTTGGTCCAGAATTTGCACCGGAGAACAAACCATCGGAAATGACATACCACGTCGCGTCGACCAATTTCACCCGAGGAAGCCTGAAGCCAGGAACAGACTGGCCACGCTGAGTAAGGCCGCAGCATGGCCGCCGCCACGACAGCAGCGGGCGACATACCCGCGTCGCAGGCAAGCTCGCATTTCACCCTGGAGCCGATATCAGCGGCTGTCCTGTGCCTAAGGGAGACGAAGAGGCGGGACGCGCTCGCGAAGAGGGGCCCTGTGAAGGTCGGCTGCCCGGATGTGGACGAATATGTCCTCGTAGGAGGGTTTGAGCGCGGGAGCGTTGTCGGGCTGAGCGCCGAGAGCGAGCAGATGGGGCTTCTGGTTTGTCTTCTTGTGTTTGCGTGCGAAACGAACTTTCGTGCTGATGTCTGTGGCAGATTTCTGCGCAAGCGTTGGCGAATGAATTGTGCAGTGACGGGACTTCGAGGGTCATGATTATCACGACGCAGCCGCCCGCTGCCATCCTCCCGACGGTGAGGGATGCCGTGAAGGCTGAGCTCGTGACCCGGGGAACTCCGGCATCGGAGGCAAGGGACAGATTGAAGTCTTGTTTGGAGCGCGTCTCCTTATCGAGAGTGTTTGATCTCGATGGCTTGTGGGAGGTGCTGGGCGATTTGGACATTCCTCCCAGCAGTCCGGCATCTGGAGCTTCGTATGTCCCGGAGGTTGAGGAGGATGTGGAGTTTTCGGTGCACTCACCAAGTCCGCCAGCGAAGGAGCCGGAGAGGATTGAGCTGCCGGCGCTGAAGCCGGAGCCCAATCCTAAGCCTAAGCCCGTGAGGACAGAAATCGCGGATAGCGAGGAGGAGGAGGAGGAAGGATTTTCGCCGCCCCAGCCGCCTTCTTCGTCTTCGGAACTATCGGAGTTGTCGCCACCGCCTTCGTCGATGGCCTCGATGCTCGCTTCGCCCAAGGCCCCGGCGGCCCCAGAGGCCGAACCCGAAGCCTCGGATGATGTGGAGGTGGAGGTCTCAGAAACGGGAGATCAAGCGGTCCCGGATATGGAGGTCCCGGTGATTCAAATGGAGACTACTGACACGCGGCCCAGAAGCAGGAGTCCAGAAGACGCGCAAGGACTCGCACCGCCGGGCATCATTCTGATTACGCACTTTTCCACCCTCATGACGGCGCTGTTCACACGGTACGAGAGGGCATCGGCTCACGACGCCCTGCAGCACCTTTCGGAGCACCTGCGATATCTTTCGCGCAACTTACCGAGCAACCCGCTCATACTGCTCCTCAACAGCACCAGCTCATCGAAGAAGGGGTCTAAGGCAGACGCCGCCGCCAAACCTGTCAACCCAACAAAACCGCCGAGTGCGCAGGACGAAGAGCCGCAGCCGCCGCAGCCAGCAGACGGGAGCCCGGCGAAGAACAGCACCAGGCCGCTCGACCCGACGCTCTGCTCCGTCTTTAACCCGCCCATGCTGAACATCCCGGGGTACATTTCCCAGGCGCCCTCGCGACGGAATAAGCCCGCCTTCGGACTCGTCTTCTCCCAACTTCTCGACCTGCACCTGCTGTGCACGAAGGTGCCGCGGTCCAAGGAGGACGCCGAGAAGTTGTACGCCCCTCCAGCCGCGGACGACGGCGAGCCGGTGAGGTACGCGTGGGTGGTGGAGGTCCTCCTCGACGACATGGGTATCTGGGAGGAAGGCGTCTCGCAGGGACCGAGGCGGGCGCGGGAGCAGCGTTGGGCGGCCGTCGACGTCAAGGCGGGAAGGATCGTGGATGCGTTTGCCGGGGTCGCGCAGGCGAAGAATGTCGGGGACGTGAGAGTCGTCGGCGGGTTCGGGGGCCCCAGGGTATGATTCGAGCGTGCCTTGGATCGTCGATCGACGGCCCTGAGGCCGGGAACATGGGGTGAGAGTCATGGACCCGGCCGGGAGTGTGTATCTCATCAAAGCCTGCCCTGGGTGCCGGGCTTGGCGGCGGCACACGGGAGGCAGCTGACAGCACCTTGTTGTCCATCTGATGATGTAAACAAGAACTCCAAGCCAGTCAAAAGGTGTCACCCGCAACAGCATTCTCCGCATCAATTAAGGGCAGTGGGACATCCACGCTTTCAAGAGCCGCGTGCTGCCATGTGCGGCGGTCTGGGCTCTGCGGACCCTGATGGCCCGCCTCCGGGTCCAGCAGCCTCAGCAGCCTCAGTCTCCGTGTGAGGCAGCACTCGAAAGTCGGCGACCAGAATTCCGTACAAGTTAAAATAGAAATCTGTTTCCGGACATCTCACAGGGTTGCTGTCTCAGCCCCATCAAGCCTCTTCAAGTCCGTCTTCTTTCTGTATAAGTGAGCGACAGAGGTCTCCATGGGACGCCGGGTGCACGTCTGCTTCGATTCTTCCACCACCCTCCGCCGCTCTCTGTCCGCGAAGCTGATAAATCACGTCCGGTCATCTTCGTTGCCAGCGAAACTCGAGTCCCAGGAGATGAGGCCAAGTCAGTTGCTTCCCTTGGCGGCCGCGGCGTCGGCTGCCGTTTTGCCCGATCAAACCCCGACGACGCCTTCGATGTTGGATACGCTTCCGAAGAGGGATGGGGTTCTTTCGTCTCTTGACGACGCCGTTGATTCGATCGGCGAAGCTCTCGTTCATGCGGCGGACGTGGTGACTCGGACTGCGCGGAGTCTCACCTGGTCGCATGGAGACGGCGATGATTTGGAGACGCTTGGTTCTCGATCTTTGGTTGCCCGGAGTCCTACAACAGATCGAGACGCTACTCTGGGAAGTATTTACGAGGTCATGCAAGAGAGTGAGAAAGGCCGTCGCTTCGCCGAGCTACTGGGCGGACACGAGAAGCTCCGTGACAGGCTGGCCCATGGAAGCGAGGATTTCACTGTTTTCCTGCCGGTCGACAAGGCCTTCCAAAAGCTGGACGGTCTCGAGCAGAGTGACGAGACGTTGATGGAGGAGATTCTCGAGTACCACGTTCTTCAAGGGAAGTACTCCGTTGACAGGCTCAGGCAGATGCAGACTGTGCCCACCGTACTGCAGGAAGGCGAGATGGGACGACACGGGCAGAGGTTGAGGGTGGAAGCAGGTGTATCTGGAGTTGACATCAACTTCTACAGCCAGATTTCCGGTGCTGACTCTGTAAGTCGCAACGCCATTATACGGTAGACCGGCCTTGCTAACGCATTCATCAGAGATTAGGGGCAAACGGCATTGTCCACCTCATCAACAGCGTCCTCATCCCGCCGCCACGACACGACAAGCTGATCGACGCGTCACCGGAGCAGCTGGGCACGTTTTCGCTGGCACTTGAGAAAACCGGGGTGAGCAGCGAGCTGCACGCTCGTCCTCACCGCGGAGTCAGTGTGTTTGCGCCGTCGAATGCGGCATGGGAAGCCCTTGGGCCCGACTTGAAGAGCTTCTTGTTCTCGAGTCAAGGGCTGAAGTACCTGACGGCTCTGGTCAGATATCACATCGTCGCGGGCGAAGCAATCTACTCAGATGACCTTGGCAGCGGCGTTGGCGAAGACAAGGCGGGGCAGGTGTACGAGCCAGGGAGGCGTGGCTTTCAGACACTGCTCGGGGGTGCAAATGTCTCGATGGACGTCGACCGTAAAAACGCAGTCCTTGTCAGGGTGAACGGCAATGTCGTCTCCGTGAGAGATATGCCAGCAAGGGATGGTGTCGTCCACGTGCTGGATAAAGTTCTCTTCCCACCACGCCCTGATGACGGCGAGGACAACAGGGATGTTCAGATGAGAGTTGACGATGTCAGGAAACTACTAGACCCTCTCATCGAGATAGAAGAAGACGGATCGAAGAGCAGCGAGTTGTAGGGTATGTCGAGGATGAATGGGGGACGACCGTCTTTTATAACGGTCTGCTGATTCTGTTGCGAGTCTGTTTTAGCAAGCTAGTCTTGTCGGTGCCGTTGTGACACCGCTCGGTCCGTCTTTTATGATATCACATTCGCGTTCTGAACCTGTCTGGGCATATATGATGGGCACAGTTGACCTGGCAGCCACGTTCGACTCGATCAGCCGCAAAAAGAGAGCACGTCGTGGTCCCAGACAGGATCGAACTGCCGACCTTCGCATCACCACATCCCGGCGCGGGGGGACATTATTAGTACGACGCTCTAACCAAGCTGAGCTATGGGACCGACGAAGCTGCGATGTGCTTTCTGTGCGGGACGGCGAGGGAAAAAATTGGTTATGGGCTCGCGTAGCCCTACTGAATGGGTCCTTGGGGATATCCACTGACGATGCGGTCCACCTGGAGAGATGGATCACGACGGCGGGAAATATTGTGATGAAACGGGAGAAGATGACAGCCGTCTGGTAAGACGGCGCTAAGTCCCGCTAGAGGAAGCATGTGTATCGGTGAGCGCCGGCGAGACGGTCCGGAAGCGGTTCAAGGCATCGGTCCGGCACATGTTGGAGATGGGGAAGGTGAGGGAATGACCAGGCTGCAAGCAAGTTCACAGGTGAGGGGAACCCGAGATAAACGGCCGTGATGGGGCGAGTTTTGGGCTCGAGACGGCTGACTTGAGCGTCGAGTTGCAGACCGCCAGAGGTGTCGTCTGATGTTTGGCAGTTTGGGCGGTGAGGGGCAGCCTCAAGGCGTTGGCTGTTGGCCGTGTCTCCCGGCTCCTGCCTCCCGCCAAGCCTGTCAAGCAGCGAGACCTGCCCCCCAAACTCAAACAACAGACGGTTACGGATACCTCAAACGGATATGGAGAAATTGTATTTTGATCACAACCAACAGAGATACCTAAGGTAGAAAGCAGGTTTCACAATCAGGACGAGGGGGAAAAAAAAAGGCACAGCTCCGGCGGCGGATTCCAGGCGTCTGGCGCGGTGGGGCCGGTGCCCCTGCAGCCCAGCCACTGAGAATGCGCCCCTGGCCCGAGGCCTCGCACCGAGTGGTGGCAGCGGATGTGGGGACCTGCTTCCGAAGGTGGGGCCACCTGCCAGAGTCGCGGTCGGCGTCAGGCACACCCAACCTTGCGGCTTCAGGTCTTGTTCTTCTTCAGTGGCCTTTAATAGGTGCCCAGGTACCCAAGTCCTTCCTCGGGCTGGGTACCGTAGGTGCTGCAGGACAGCTGGACTTGCAGGATACGTACCTTTTGCTGCCCGGTCTACATAGCACAACATTGACCGTTGCACGAGGATACAAAGACGGGATGAACTGCACCAGCAGAATGCTTCCCTCCTCTTTCCTTCATCATTCACCTCACTCGAGGCAGTCATTCTCTGCTGAGGACTTCCCGGCGACAATCATACCTTACTCAACTGGTAAGTCGGCCCCTGCCCTGGCTCCTCTTTCTGCCGCTTTGGTACCTGCATCCCCGGGCGCCACGGGCTAGCGTCCGTCCGCTCAGGCAGGGTCCCCGGGGGGGATTTGGCGGCTTTCGGTGGCTGGGATGCAACGCCGCCCAACCTCCAGCCTCCAAACTTCACGACTGTGGCCGCTCGTCATGGAGCCCGTTTCCCCAACCACTTGCAATTTCATCAAACAGCAAAACCGCTCGACGTCCCAACCACGATGCATTGCCCCGATTCCACTCCCCCCTCTTCTTTTCTGCCTGCATCATGCGCCTATTCCATTGCAGCAGTCACACTCTCCGTCGTCTCTGTTGCTGCTAATTGGCTCGTTGCTTCGTTCCAAGTGGAGGCTCATCCGCCGCATCTGGCAGAATCCTCGTCAACGGCGACATGTATTCCTCTGATAACAACCAACACCAGCGTATGTCTACATCCTGCATCGCAGCTTGACCTTTTGATTTTTTTCTCTTCTTCACGCTTCATTCACACCTCCCCTCTTCCCTCCTTCACCAACCACCACCACACCATCCCTCATCCTTGGTCTTAATACTGACGGCCGCATCGCAGGCGGCCAATATCCTCCGCAGTTCTGGTCGGCCAGGATACCCTCACAACAGTCGTCCACTCCCAACACTCTTCGCCCTCACCACGCGGCCAGACGCCAGTATGAGAACGGCATAGGGGAAGAAGACTCCAGCCCCCAGGAAACCCTCTCGCCGCCGCCGTCCTTCGCCCCTCATGCGCCCTCGCCGCCTTCGCAGCCAACCACACAACCCTATCTTCCGGGCCAGAACTTCCCTGTTCCCGTCATCATCGGCAGCAACATGTTCAACAACCAAGATCCCTACGCCTCCCAGCCGGCTGTCCACTTCAATGAGGCCCAGCTGGCCATGGACGAGGTCACCAACCGCGCCCGCGCCAAGGGCTTCCGCGACGAGCTGACCATCGCCGCCAACGGCTCCGTCACGCCCGGCGTCGACGACACTCCTTACCTCCGCTACGCTCTGGAGGCGCTGACGAGAGAACACGGCCACAACTTCTCCCCTCCTTCCAGCATACCATCACCCGCCGAGCACAAGAACGGCTACTACCGCGTCGCTGGCTATCTCCCAGACGACCTCCAAGACCAGACCCCTCAAATCAGCGGCGACCCCGAGGCCGGCTTCACGCCCATGCTTGCTCCTCCAGTGTCGGCACACACCCGGGACTCGATGCGCCGGCCGCAGTCTCACCAGGCCGAGCGCCCCTCCATGTCTCTCGGCACCCGCATCATGTCGCCGCCGCAGTCGTCCGACTCCGCGTATCGCCACAGCCAGGACCAGAGAGGCCAGGCCGTCGAGCCCGCTGCGCCCAAGTGGCTGCCCATCAGCGAAAAGGAGACAGTCTTTCCGGGAATGACGAAGCTCGACACCGTTGACGAGGACCGCGAAACGTTTCCCCGCCTCACCTACGTTCCTGCGATCCTGCGGTTGCCCTCCATGATTGTGCTGGCGACGCTCTGCGTTCTGATGATTGCAGCGCTCATGCTCTCCGCCATTTACTCGCCGATCCAGCCCGGTCTTCTCACCTACGGCGAGACCATCTACAGCGCCAAGTACTTCTTGTTCCGCATCTTGCCGCAAATCTTCGCCGCCATCATCTTCGTCTACGCGCAGTGCGTGACGACGGCCACGCTGCGCATCCTCCCGTTTGTCGCCATGACGGAGGACGAGCCCCTGAAAAGACGCAACTCCCTCTTCCAGGACCTCTACCCCAAGACCTTCCTGCTCCCGCAGCTTGCCGGTCCCGTCCCGGTGAAGATTGCGCTGGTGATTCTCTGGCTCTCTGCCTTCACCATGCCTCTTGCCAGCGCCTCCTTCACCGTCATTTACAATGAGGTCTGGTACTGGACCGCCGTCCAGGGTACTGTCTGGGCGCTTGTAGCCCTCTACTTCCTCGTCATTATTGCTGTTGTCCTCCTCATGCTCTTCTGGCGCAACCGCGTCACCGGGCTCATGTGGGACCCTCGCTCCATTGCCGACTTCTCCCTCATGATCAGCAAGAGCAACACCCGCGAGTCCTACCGCGGCTCCGAGGTCGCCGAGAACCGCGCGCAGCTCCGCCGCATCCTCCGCAACCGCATCGTCGACCGCCTCGGCTACTGGATGACGGACAACAACCAGGAGGACCCATGGTACGGCCTCGGCACCGAGCACTCCCAGGGCTACAACCCCTCAGACCTGCACTACGACACCAAGAACGAGTCCGACCGCCGTTCCATCACCTCCAACCTCATCAACGACAACGCCGGCCACGACGACTACATCCGCACCTTCCACCTCCCCTGGTGCCTGCGCTCAAGCCAAGTTATCTTCTTCGTCGTCGCCGCCACCGTGCTCCTCACCGCCCTCTTCGTTGTCTCCTTCCTCAACCGCACCAGCCTCGTCCTCGGCTTCCACCCGCGCGTCGCCGCCGCCCCCGGTCCGGGCGCCTTCTCCCCCGCAAACTTCCTCTACAGCTTCGTCCCCAGCTTCATCGGCCTTGTGCTCTACCTCGCCTTCCTGTCCATCGAGCAGGACATCCGCGTCCTCCAGCCCTGGGCGGACCTCGGCGCCAAGGACGGCAGCCCGGCCTCCCGCTCCGTCCTCGCCGACTACGCCGCCTGCCTCCCCCTGCAATCCACCCTCCACGCCCTCCGCAACGGCCACTACCGCGTTGCCGCCCTCTCACTCCTCGCCTTCCTTCTCGCATTCCTCCCGGCCCTCGCCGGCGGCCTCTTCATGGCCCTCACCGCCGTCCCCGAGGGCGGCGTGCGCATGTTCCCCGTCGTCCCCGTCTTCGGCGTCATCCTCGCCCTGCTCATCCTCTACCTCTTCGCGCTCGTCTCCCTCCTCTTCGGCAGGAACCAGTACCGCCTCCCGCACGCCGTTACCTGTCCCGCCGAGATCTTCTCCTTCCTCGCCAACGAGGACAACGCCCAGGACCCCGTCTTCCGCTCCCCAAGCCCGCCGCGCGCCAAGGCCGAGCTGCGCGAGCGCCTCGGCGCGGGGCCCGCGACGGCACAGAGCGTGTGGATGTTTGGCTACTGGCCCGGCCGCGACGAGAGGCGGCTGGGCGTGAGGAGACAGAAGCGCTTCACCGAGCGCAAGGCCTTCCACGAGAGGACGCCCTCGCGCCGGTCCATGATATAATGGCTAATGAGTCTGTTCGCGTTCTTCACGACAAAAGAAGCGACTTACGATTTAATGATGCGGATGTCGCTCAAGACTTCCGCCTCCCTTCTGTCCGCGCAAGTAATCCTTGTACATAGGTTGCCCGGACAGTTTTACATTTTTTGAGTCTTGTGCTTTTCCATTTTTGCATCGGCATGGCGTCTTACGGGTACGGAGTTTTCCACCATCATGAGAAGGAGGAGTTTGCTTTTTTTTAATGAGAATTACGGGATACGAAGATTGATGGATTGAACGAGTTGACGGGGAGATATTATGCTCTTTTTTTTTTTTTTTGAATCGACGAAGAAGAAATGGCCAAAACGTTTTGCATCCATGGATGTGGTCTGGTTTGATTTGGTTCGGTTCGATCTGTATCTAGCTAGTTTACATCATCTCCCTTTGCATTAGAGAGAGAGAGACCCCTAGGCCCAGGCCTCCACCACGAAAAGAATGTTCCTTTTTACAAATCTTTCCAAACCTTCGGAACTTTCCAGTACGCCTCCCTAGCTCCCCTCACCCTCCCCACAGAGAGAAATGTCGTGTCCCGTCACTGTGGCGACTTTGGGGAGCGGAATCTGGGTTGTGGGACGGCCGCGTCCGCGTCGTTCTCCCTCTGCAACGTTGCTTCGAAAAGGGGCGAGACTTGTGGGTTTCCCAGGACACGGATACGATGGAGTTGCAAATCTCAGCGAGGAGATTGTCGGTTCCCGTCATCTGTGAATTATTCTATCTGATTTTTCCAAGCTATCGTGTGATTCTGATGATTCTGATGGTTGATGATGATGGTCGTAAGACGACCGCGACAATAGAAACGTATTTCATAAAACGTGCCTCGTCTCCTCTCGCATGATCGTGAGGTATAATCTCGAAGCAGTCGTTTAAAAAAAAAACCTCAAAGGCCGTAATGACTTCGTGATCCGTCCTCCATTTCACCCCTCTCTCCCTCCTCCTTCTTCTTGTTCCTCTCCTTCCTTCTTCGTTTCTACTTCGTTGAATCCGTCCGAGTCGTAGAACAGTCCAGCCCGACGCCCATCTCCATCCCTTGGGAAACCTTCTTTCTCAGGGTCAACTCATCCCTCTCGTCTAAGCTTTTTTTCCTGCCAAGGGGAAATCCGAATCATCCATCCACACTCCTCTCTTTCTCACCCCCTGTTTCCCCCTTCCTCATCCACGGTCGTCAGATAATTTGATGCCAGTGATAAGCATAAAGACGTGAATGCGTAAAACATGACAAGGAAAGGAAAAAAAGACATAGGGAAGAAAAAATGACCAAACAACAAGACAAAAAGAAGAACGCTGCGCTGGAAAAAAATGACGTGCGCCTGCTGCTCTCGTTTCCCCATCCCTCATAGGCCATAACGCTAGGTCGTAATACGCGGGGCGCAAAGCAAGCAGAGAGGAGAGACATGTAATCATCCGTTGAACGACCGCCCGGAGCGCCCAAACATGCGCCCGAACACGGCCCCGCTCCTCTTTTGCCTCTCGTACGAAAACTCCTTGTCCGTCTCCCGCTCCGTCTCGGACTCTGCACGAAACCTCCGCAGCTGGGCGTCGGCGAAAGCAGCGCCTTTGGTGCTCCGCCGGGCCTCGCTTGCGGTGCGCTTGTGCAGCGTCTTGACGAGGCGGGAGATGGTGTGCTCGGGC
The DNA here is from genome assembly GCA_025962755.1 of Colletotrichum tropicicola. Classification (NCBI taxonomy): domain Eukaryota; kingdom Fungi; phylum Ascomycota; class Sordariomycetes; order Glomerellales; family Glomerellaceae; genus Colletotrichum; species Colletotrichum tropicicola. Next base: position 21,836 of record JAOWMA010000253.1, read on the forward strand.
TCCGGGTCGTCCGAGTCCGAGTCCGAGTCGAAGTCGAAGAAGGACTTGGGCGTGTCCGTCCCGCGGGGCGTGTCCATGACCGGGGTCTGGGGCGGCAGGGGAGCGGAGCGCGGGTGGGTGAGGTCGGTGGTGGAGGGGTAGTATGTCCCATGTGACGTGTGAGGACGCGTGTAGTCGGACGGCAGAGGGGAGTAGAGGGGTGAGTAGAGGGGGGAGTAGAGAGATGCGGTGGCGGGAGAATGGAGGGGGGCTGCGGCAGGCGTGGGGAGAGAGTGAAGATGGATAGGAGGCGGACGGTTGCCTTTACGCAGGCTAGCTAAACTTGGTGTTGTTGGGAGGGTTGACATTCGTGGTGGAGGCGGGGGTGGGTAGTTCGGCACCTGGGGCTGGGTGCGAGGGAAGAGGCTGTATGAGGAGCGAACCGCGCGGATGGTGCGGCGAAGCTCTGGAGGGTCTCGAGACACCTCGGCATCTTGAGAGTTCAGAGATAGATGTGAGTCTCTCATGGCCGGCTGTGGCTGGGCTTGGGTCACAGGTTCTTTCTTGGGAGGAAGTGCTGGTGTGGGTGAGTAGTTGACTTGGATGTTGTACTCCACCGGTCGGGGTGGTAACGGGTTGTCGTCGTAGTTGATACAACCCGACTTCTTTGCCCGCCGGATGTGTGGTGACGGGATCAAAGCTGGGTACTGAGTCTTGGACTTCTCCGGGGTCTGCTGATTTGGGTCCTCCTCGGCAGGCCAGAAGGAGTCCCACAGTTGGGAGGTCGAGGCGTGATACTGATAGTCGTCGTCCAGTGACACTTCCGAGTCAGTCCGGTCGTCGATGAGGCTGGGAGCCGATCCGTCCGAGCTTTGCGAACCGATAGATGAACGGTCCCGCCGGGTCGGGGTCTGGGGGCCCGACACTTCTTGGTTGCAATCTTGGCTCAAATCCTCTGACGAGTAGGTCTGTCCGGCTCGTCTATATGGATTGCGTGTCGGAGTGCCGTCGGGTCGGGGATAGGAAAAGTTGGCGTAGCCGTAGTACTTGGAGACGAGCTTGAGATGGGCGAGCTTGGTCTGCCTTTCCATACTAGGAGGCCTTGATGAGACGTACGACGCTCTTGACACGTCGAGCTCCTGTGCGTACCCAATCATGTCCTCGGGAGGAACAGACATGACTGCAGCCAACGTCTGCGACGACGGCTTCAGTCAGTATTGGTGAGAACCTGGGGATGTCGACGCCACGATAACAATATTGGCCGAAGTACCCAAAGGCGAGTGAGGGGGAGGCAACGATATATGCACAGAATAGTATGGGGACTGGCGGAGGCCGTCTCCCTGCCACAAACAAAACTTATGTATGCCTCCGCCATTGCCCGCCATCAACACGAATCATATGCTTCCACCCCACGGCGAACAACAACAGGAGAACAAATATGCAGCGTCTGTCTTGGTCTCCATTCTCTGGGTCTCGTCGGGGGCTCTGGTCCACTTGGTGGCTGATTATGACAACCAGACCATCCCCTGCAATTCTCAGACATTCCTCGCCCAGGAGCCATCCCTCGTGCGATATGCATACTCGGTGACGGGTGGCAGGCGGACCAATCACATCTGTCTGCGGGAAGGAGTCCGTCCGGTGTACTGTTGGTGTCGGTGGGCATCGAAGCCGAAGGCCTCGACGGCTCTCGAAGGAATGGTGCTCTGCTCGCTGGCGAGGTCCGCCTGAAAGGAATGCACGACAGCTGAAAAGGGTTTGACCGTGGGCCTCGCTACATTACTCGGGTTTCCATAACGTAGCAGCAAACGCGCTTTGGGCGACTCTCGTTGGTCCGTCATTTGTGATGAATGAAAACTCTCCTGAGTAGGATCGGTCAGAAAAGAGGGCATCGCGATTGCCGCATCCGGCGACCTGCCTGACGACGAGAGGCGAGATGAGGGAGTCATGCTTCGTGCGGCTTCTATAATTCTGCGCTGGGGAGACGTAAAGAAAGAACACTTCCCAGCCGGGAAAACGGAAAGGAGTCTCTTGCATCATACTCCATCACCTGTGCTCCATATCATCTGTGTGGACTTTCGTGCAGAAATCGAGTATAATACTTGCCAAGCAGTCAAGTCTGGCTCGCTGCAGCCGTCGGCCGCTTGCCTCGAAGGCGCATTGGGGGCCGGCAAAAGTAAGCAAGGCAGGTAAAGCTTTCATGTGGGAACCGGCGGGTGGAATGCATCGACCTCGTCGACGTCTCACTTCCACGGCGACGGCACGCTGCCCTCCGAGCCGATGGCGCCACTGCGGCGCCGGAGAGCCTTCTCGACCTGCGTTTGCTGGCGCAGACTTGTGAGGCCTCAGCCTAGAACTTGCCAGGCTGGGCCTAAAAGAGGCTACTAAGCAAACAAAAATCTTTTACAAATCGAAAGACTGGGTTTTAACATTCTGCTCTCGTTAGCTTACTCTCTCGAGTATTGTCCTTCGAAAAAAATGGGTGGAATAGGACACTGCGCGGCGTGCTTGTTTTGCTCCAATACCAACGTCGACAGATCGGATATGTCGTCCGTGGCCTGTCACAAGGACCATGAGACAGGAAAGATTGCTCCGTGAGAGCCTCAAACGAAATCTCGATCCGGCTCTCGATGCATGGATCGCCGTTCCGAAGTGGCTCTGCTTTTTCTAGGTGCCTCAGCTGGGAGTTGTCAAGACTGCCGATAGCTACAACCGTAGATGACGGAAAGCACGTTCCCTCGATTCTGTTTGTTTGGCGACAATCTTATTCTGCGGGCCGTGTGTTGTGATACTGCTGTTTGCTGCGGGCCACAGGCATGCGACGTTCCGGAGCAACGGCCGCCACCGGGTGACAAGACGGCTGATGTGTGGCTCGATCAATCGGATATCGGATGGCGCGCAAGATGCAGGCTGAGCCGGAGAAACCTGGCGCTGGGGTGCTCATTGCAGACAGTGGAAAAGCCTCGACTGAAGCGGGAATCTCAGCAATTTACCCAAGTACGTCATACCGTTTGCCGTACGCCTCTTTTGTTGGAGACGTCTCTCGCAGCAAGCCTGATGCAAACGACTGATGTCATATATCGATAAACGGCCATTTCTAAGCACCAAAAATGACTCCTTGAGGATGCGGTGAACAGTCGCTCAATGTCCAGCAAGAAAGACCATTTTTTGACGACCCTGCTCCCTAGACATTAGGACGCGGGAGATCGTCCTGAGCTAGGGAGCCAGACGATTCAGGGTACTCCGAAGTCCTGTCCCTTGCCAGAGAGGTTTCCCATGCACAATGGCGGTTTCCTGGGTTTTCTCGACTAGACAATGCGATGGGGGCCAAAACTATCCTGCCGATCGACAGGGGATGACCGTCCCTGCCATACCAAGCGGTCTTTGTCAGCTTTCACAGGCCAGGGATGTATTTGCGTTCTGAGGTATTTGGGTGCTCTCGGAAAGGTAAGACCGTAGAGAACAGCTGTATGTAAGGGAGACGGCGAACAGTGGGCGGACTATGCTCTTCCTCCCGATGAGTGTTTAAGACCGAAAGGGACTCCTGGCCAGGGTCAAGTGTAGCCTTGTCTTCTCAGTCGCAGAGCTTGAAGAGAACAAAGACGTTGGACCCTTTTCTAGGGCTTCTTCTTCAGTTCCCTTCCGTTTAAGCTCTTGGGTACTCCCTGTAGACCCTTGTGATGGTTTTTTCTGTCTTCTGTCTGTTTCATGCGAGTCGAACTTGCTGGCGGCCCCTGGAGCCAGAATCGTTCTAGGCCGCAGTCGCAAAGGGATGAACTCACGCCGCGCCCGATTTGATCCGAATTATGTTGAGCTTCTGGGGAGCGAATTGTGGTCGCCGGAAGACCTCCGAATGGCTCGTGAATATTCGCGAGCTTCTGCACCAGATGTTGATTTGTGGCATCGCGCCTGGCAACTCTTAGCCTCCAACCCTCCCATGCCATCGGATCTGCCTCATGGAGAGGGCTAAGTCAAGATCGCCGATCATGGCACAGGCCACTTGGGGATATCGTCGATGAGCCACCCAGCTTCTGGCTCCGTGAGAATCGCAGCTAACAGAGGGCAGAGTCGAGGAAAGAATGCTGCGTGTGTCTCCCTGACTGCATCGGATGATTTCCGCTGGAGTCGGTCTTGGTGTCCTGGGCAAACGTGACCGGGACTGAGAGGTTTGCTGGCACAGTTCTTGGAGCAGGGAGTTTGCCTGTGATGTCGGCAGAATTTGACGAGAGGCGCCGAGAAGGGATCGACCCGGTTGGTGGGTGCAATGTCTGTTCGGCCGGGAGATCATGAACTGACACGTCGTCGCAGTCGAGCGTTTGCCGTCGGCCCCCAAAGCCGTTGGCCCCCAAAAGGACGTTTCAAGGTTCCGTTGGGACGTCGCAGAGCAATCAGCCAAAGATTGGCAGAGAGCCTTGGTGCTGGGTTGAAATGTGAAGCCCGTGGCCGTGGTTCCAGGCACACGAGGCAGTTGCGAGCTTAATTGCGAGTGTGGCCCGCTGGAGGCTCTCATTGGCTGAAGGGGGAGAAACCAGGAACAGGGGGCACTCTTCGGGAGCGACCCGTTCTTTCCCAGTTTGATCCCCGAGCTTTCCTCCTGAGCACGGACCCCCCATGAGTGGAGTGGCAGGCGCGATCCAATGCAAGTTGGGGCTACTTGGGCTGGGGGCTGGGACTTCCAGGTTGGGCTGGAGAAGGACATGGCCCGTGCTGAAGAGGGTTCCATGGGCTCCACTAGGTGAGTCAGCTCATCCATGATTGGAGCTGGAGCTGGAGCTCAAGCTTGAGGTTGGATTCATCTCTGCTCGAATGGATTCTTCCATGAAACTTCCTCAACCTCGCACGCCTTGACTAAGGTGAGGTAGGTATCAAAGCTGAGAGGTCCCGGTGCTTCACACTTTGACGTCTTTCTTGAGCATCGTCCCTAACTCTTCCAGATCAATCCATTGTTTGATGCAGCCGGGTGTCAGATGCCGGGCGGCAGAAACAATAGGGACGGACGAACGCCCCTATGCAGGGCGCGCAGCATCCCGATCTCCCAGCTCGAACTCTGTCGATGAGTGCTGACTAAGGTATAACGACTCTTCGTCTTGATTCAGACACTTGCGTCCCATATCAGATACGGCGCAAGTACGTATCGCATCCCACTACCTTACTCCCGCAGAGTGGCATCAGCGATCAACCAGCGAGCCACCTTCCTGGCTAGCGCTCCAGACGGGGGCTTCCTGGGCTCATGGGCGCAAACCGGCCTATCGGGATCGCTGAAGAAGGGGGAGGCCGGCCTGCGGGTGATTGGCGACTGGGAGTGCTGGTTTCGTCACAGCGCAGTGACAACTCACACTCACACACACTTTTTTTCACCTTCACCTTCACCTCACTCACTCTCACCTCTCACCGCCTGCTCCACTCTCAGTGTGTCGGACCATGAGCGGCGGCCTTGTTCGCCGTCGCGGTCGGGGCCAAGGCAGGACGGACCAAACGAATGGTGGAAAGTGAGATTGACTGGCCTTGTTTCTTGTGTTTGCTCTCCCACTCTGGCCGGGTCTGCAGTCGCCCACATCCAGGCTTATGCCGCCACGGCCACGGCCACGGCCATCGCTCACATCCTCGTCCAGTCCACCACACCACGACCATCCCCAGCCCCCCGATTTTCTCCCACTGGCCCAGGCTGCCCAGCTGTCCCAAGCCGCAGGCAAGTTCCCTGCCTCTGTGCCATCTCCCCTGTCACGGCTCATCGGTCATTGTCAGTTGCCAGCTGGGCCGCAGTCCACAGAACAGGTGAGGCGGGCAGCGCCAATTTCCCTTCCCTCGGTCGCACTTTCAGGTCGCTGGCTCGTCCGTCCCAATTGGCACCCAATGCCCGACGGCCGACTGTCAGCTCATCTGCCAGAGGGTGCCCTCGGCCAGACGGGATGTTCCTGGATGGCTCGCGCGTGGCTTCGATGCTAAAGTAGACACCGTCGAGCTGCCGTGGTATGCGCATCCGCGATTCCCATGCGCGTCCAGTAACTGCGACAGTAGCCGGAGGGACAGCCATGCGCCGAACCATCTTAGGAGGGCGCCGTTAAGCCCGCGCAATCCTGAGCGTTGCAGCCATCTTCCAAGCCGGTGCTGCAGCAGACGGCGCAACTTGCGAAGCCCGTTGATCCACATGGCGCGCATCTTAATGTGCGTGTTGTACCTTGTCGCGAGCTGCACGAAGCTGCAAATTTGCTGCAGGCCGTGATTTGACGGGCCTTGGGACGCATACTCAGCCATTGACCTACCGCATCCAACCTGTCGTACTCCTCAGTCTGGACTCCTGGCTGCCCGGCCTTGAAGGTAGGTAAGGTACTAGGTATGGACCTTACCTGGCCTTATCCGCAATTCGTACAGATGCTCCGCCAGCGTACCCGTACCGCACCGAGTAATAATGTCCACGTTGACGCGAGATGATGGGCTGGGTGCGCCGGCGGTGCCCTGCCGAAACAATTAAAACCCGTCACCTGTCCCATCCCGCGTGTTTTCCCCGTCCTTGTCCACGTCCCCGTCGCCTCTGCCCTGCTCTCGTCCCGTAGAAACACTTGCATCATCGTCGCCTTGCCTCCGAACGCGAGCCTGACCTCGCCGCCAAACTCGACGATACCCCGGGCCCCTCGACCCAGCCCAGCCGTCCATGACCTCGACTCCCGCATCCTGATCTAGGTCGGACGGGGAGGTGTTGCTGGGTGAGCTGCCATAGGTCCGTGTTGGCCGCAGGTAGCAAGCAAGCAGCAGCCAGCCCAGTCCCGTCCGGTGCTGGCCGTCCTGTACGGCATTGACACTGTGACGGCGGTTGCGGTCGCGGAGGACGAGCACCTCCACGGCAACCCGAGACAATCAGTCGCGGCAACAACGATCTGTCAGTCGAGGTGGAAGTTGGCTGGTTTTGGGGCCTTGAAGTTGGCCGCCGTACGGATACGTGGACGTGTGTTGGTGTTGGCTGTCCACTGGCAGTGGGCTGCAGCAGCTGTCGCAACCCAACCCAGCCTCGAGTCCAGCAGCCCAGTCCAGAGCAAGTACGGCCCCGTCCCGCCCCTTCCCAGTCATACCTTACCTTCCTTGGGGTTTGCTGTGTGATGCCCTCCACTCACCTCACCTCTGGAGTTGACTGAATCGAAGGAAGGTGCAACTGGGAAACACCACCTGCCCAGTTCTCAATTGCCTGCACCTGCCTTTGCTTTGAGAACTACTCCTCTCATTGCAAGACAGGCGCACCCAAGAAAAAAAGAAGTGCACCAGCCTTTTGTTGTTTTTCTTTTTCCCTCACGCGTAATTAGCTTCTCCCAGCTTGCACACGCGTTCCCTCTCTCACACCCAAATCCAACCCAACCTTCTTACTCAAACCACCAAAAAATCACATCACGATCAACCACAACCAGCCATTGTCCCGGCGACCAAAAACGTCTCCTCGCGCCACCACTGTTCCATCAATCACCGCTCCAATCTCTACATCTGCCTATTGGCGACACCATCAATTCCAATCTCTGGCGCCTTATCCTCGCGCATCTACCAATCCTATCCGCCCGGTCCCGCGGCCGCCCCCAAAGGCGCCTTTTCTTCGCCTAGCCACCCTCTTTTTTTCCATCTTACGCCAACCTCTCCCATTTTCTTCCCCTTCGATCCTCTCCTGGCCGGACACCCTTCTCTCACCACTCTCGGCCTTCGATTTACCTAAGGATCCTTACCACTTTCCCGGCTTCAGTTCTTTTCTGCTGAGCAGCATCTTGCCTGCTCTTGCAGACCGCTTTTGTTAATTCTCTTTTTTGGGTGTGGTATCTGTACTCCATCAGCAGAATACCACCCTACCAGGTGAGTTGTCCCCTGTTCCCTCCAACCTCACCTATTTTTTTTATTTTTTTTTTTCCATGTTACCCCCAAGCAGCCCACACCACCTTTGTGTGTGCTACCTACTACTACCTTATCCATCGGTATTGCTAACACCTAGATCAGCATCCTCGCAGGTCTCCGTCACCCTCACCTTTGCTGCCACACCCGTCGACTCCCAATCACCACCTAGGTGGTGAAACCTTCACCTTGTCCACAGCAGCAGGTCAGAAAAGTGACCTGGGCCACGTCGCAAAGTTGACGGACCAAAATCCCCTTACGCCTTCTAACGACCGTCACGAAGTTCACGAAATCACGACTCCCACCTCCCAGCGCCAGCAGCATCAGCAGCGGAGGCAAGCGCGAACCATCACCCCAGATCCAGCTGAGAGACCGTCCACTCCGGCTTCGTCCCATCGCACCCTTCGCCGTACTCCGCGATTCGAAGCGACCCCGAGTCCCACACCGCAGTCCACGCGCCAGGTGCACATCGAAGCGGCTTCAGTCGGTTTCAGTCCCAAACCACAGCTTGCGACTGCACCTGCGCCCGCGCCCGCCCTTGCGCCTGCGCCAACGCTTAATTACGACTACCCCCGACTCGTCGCCCACGACGACAGACGAAACTCGCGTGCGCGAAGAGTTCTCTCGCAGGATCTGAGCGAGGACTTGAACGAAGAGTCCTCCGACGAAGCCCCGTCGTACCGAGACCGATCATCATCCTCTCCCAATAAACGCCGCGAGTTCCACCGACCTCACCGCGTCTCCAGAAACACCCGCAGCGCCATCCTCTTCGCCCTCGAGGAAGCGCTCCGACAGCCCCACCCGTTCACGCCCGACGAGATCGAGGAAAGCGCATCCATGGCTGACCTTATCGGAGGCGGCGCCGCCGCTTCCAATGGCAATGCGTCCACTTCCGCCCGTCAGCGTCCGACTGGCGCGCCCAACCCTACCAGCTCGCCTTCTGGCATTCGTGGTCCTAGAATGATCATGCAGGAGCGAGCTGCCAGAGAGGCCGCCCGACAGAGAGCCGAACAGGAGCAGATGCAATTGGAGAGACAGCGAGCTGAGCAGGAAGCTCGTTTATTGGAAGAGACTCAGAGACGGAATGCGGAGCGCCGAACTGCCCCCGCTCCCGCTGCTGGCGCTGCCGGAGGAGGATCAACTGGTGGCGCTGCCAACGTGCCCCAACAGAGCCCCACCTCTCAACGGCGACCCGTAGCCACCGAGAACCCACAAACCCGGCCCAATGCGGGAGGAAGCTCCCGCCAGCCTACTACATCCCAAGCCCAGACCCGACCGGCCCGCGCGACGTCGACTTCGCAGGCCGGCCAGCAACAATACAGCACCGCGCCTCAGGCCAGCACCACTCAACAGACTGCCAACCCCAGCACTCAGGGCGGCCAGGATTCTGGCACCACGGGTTCCAGGCCGAGAAACTCCTTCCCCCACGCATTCGAGCGCTGGGAGACCCTGTCAGCTCATTGGGAGGGCCTTACCAGTTTCTGGATTAGACGTTTGGAGCAGAACAACCAGGACATTGACCGCGACCCCGTCAATCAGGCCCTTTCCCGCCAGGTCACCGACCTCACGGCTGCTGGTGCCAACCTTTTCCACGCAGTTGTAGAGCTGCAGCGTCTCCGCGCCAGCTCGGAGCGAAAGTTCCAGCGTTGGTTCTTCGAGACCCGAGCAGAGCTGGAGCGAGCCCAAGAAGTCAATGCCATGCTGGAGGCAGCCCTTGAAGAGGAGAGGCGTGCTAGAGAAAACGCTGTCCAGGCTGCCATCCAGAAGGAACGACAGCACTCGGCCAACGATGAACGCGTCAAAGAGATGAAGAAGGAGCTTCAGATCTCCAAGGAGGAGGCCCGTCGCGCCTGGGAAGAGCTCGGACGCCGTGAACACGAAGAGCGCGAGCGTACTCTTTCTCTGCAGAGCGGTCAACCCACCATTCTCGGCGGCGTCCAGGTCGTTCCCATGACGCAAGGTGTGCCCAGCCGTCATGGGAGCTCTCGCGAGCAGCGCGGCTACCAGTCTGACTACAGCAGTCAGCAGAGTGGCTACCCCGGCGACTTTTCGCAGGCCCCCGCTGGCCAACCCATCACGTCGAGCCCTGGCAACTTCTACCAGTCTAGTGACGCTGGCCAGGAGGGTGTGAGCTACACGGGTGCTGGCTCCGAGGGTGGTTACAGTGAAGGTGAGTACGCCATTGATGCGCAGGGCCAGTTTATTCGCGATTCCCAGGGAAACAAAGTTCCCTTCATTGCTCCGCCTTCCCCAGTTTCTGACGAAGGTCTAGAAGAGTATGAAACTCCCGCGACCAACCCTCCTAGCGCTGGCTACTTACAAACTCCGACCACCTCGGCCGGCAGCCAGCAGCAACAACCCACTCAAGACTACTCCGGCTCTGGCTACGCCGCTCCGGGCTGGGAGACCGTGCCCAGACACCATCACCCAACCCGCCTCAGCGACGTGATGGAAGAAGAGGACGAGCGCAGCCGCACCAGCGCCAGTCAAGTCGGACGGCACTAGGATTACCCATCCGGACTTGAGGTTGATGGACAGCCGCTGCCGGCATCGCCGTCCCGAATGTCGCCCATGCGACACTTTCGGCAGGTCTGAGGACAACAGCACTTGGCAAAGCTTGCTTCCCTTACTACGTGGATGGCATTGTTTTCGACCACTTGATGAAGCGCACACAAAACAGGCCTCGTCACAGCAGTAAAGAGAGAACGATGACTTCCATGCACCGCTTAAGAGGACAGCAATGCATCCAACGACGAGAGTATTAGAGGTTTTCTTGCGCGCGCAGACATCATGCGCCTTACAAACGTCGCGCAATGCGGCATGAGCAACGACAGGTGTTGCTCTCGAAAACTTTGCGGCTGCGTCGTTCCCGGTTTTTTGGCACGATGGCGGTTAGACTGCATGCAACGGGCATATTTTGACGGCCCTGATTCTAGACATTGTTGGACTTTCTCAAGCGCGACTTGACGATTAATATTTTACCTGTTTGGCATCACAACCTTGACGAGCTTTGCGACAAAAAGAACTGGTTTTGAGAGATGGTTGGTTCGGCAGGCGGGCACGGCGACTGGCGGTCGGGCATGGCATGAATGGTCAGCATCGCATGGCATACTGTGTTTCGTTTGGCGGCATTTCATTGATTTTCTCGACTTCTCGACCTGAACCCGACGAGTGCTAGAGTCTCGTGCCCCGAGTCTTTTGCACGGTAATGGGAGCTTCTCGGTGCGCATTGGTGATTCGTGCTCAGCTCGTATCATTGGCAGTGCCGCTGGCTTCCGAGGGAAATATTTGGGGGTTGAGGAAGCTTGGGGGTGATGTTGGACTTTGGCGAAGGAGCCATGTTAAGGATTGGGCCGAGTGGACGGAGCCTTGTATTTGTAGGAAAGACTCTGACAAGTGGAGGAGATAATTCATCGCATTAGTATGATATCTGCTGCTCCATCCGATGGAATGTACTGGGTGAGTGACGTGATGGCTGGGTTTCGAGGCGACTCAGTTCGTCCGGCTGGGTGCAATGCGCGCAGACAGGTGGCCGGGCTGCTGCCTTGCTACCAGGCAAGACGCATTCCTCGCCAATTAAGATGAGGCCGTTCAGGCTCGACCTTAAAACGTGAGACATAATCCACTTACCAACGACTCTCGGCGGCGAGCGTGCTTCTTACAGGCTCAACGCTGGCCAAGGCAAGTCTCCGAGCGCCCAAGGCGTCCGCCCTGAAGCAGGCTCCGATGGGAATTTGGCATTTGCAAACTGGCTGCTTTTGGGTCAAACTTGCAGACTGCACACCCTTCTCGAAAGGCAGATCGACAACCAACCGACCCCAGCCCGCGAGCAACGGACAGATCCGCCATGGTGAGGGAACGTGGAATTGCGAGGTGGCGCGATTCTGCCACCTTAAAGGCTGGGTTGTGAGACCTCTCGCAGACCGTGTTTCACTCTACACGTCGATATCTTGTTCTATTCTTGTTCAAAATGTCTAGGGGCCGTTCCGATACGTTCATGCTCGGCGCCTTTCTCTTGTTCCTCGATCGTCCCGGCCGTCGCCGCGGGTTGGTTTGCTGGGATGGCGAGCAATACCATCCATTAGACTACTTCATGGCACCTTTTGACGCCATCTACCATCTGTCGGATCGGTTCTCCGGCTTGAACCTTCTTGACGAGTACGACGAGGGCGGAGGGCTCGGCGGCGGGTATGTCGGTGCCGGTCATTCCAATGTCGTGCCACAGGTGGTCGATTCCAGCGAGCCTGATTGCCTTACTGCGCCTTTGCGTGCTGCCAATGCCAATGCAGACGCGGCGGAAGATGCCTCTGTCTCAAGTACTTCCATCTCAACCCCCTCAGATATGATGTAGTAGCTGATGAAGACCGCTCATCTTAGATGCCGATCAAGAACGCCAGCCGGCAGTCACCAAGGTGGTCGCCCATCGGGAGGACTTCACAGAGTTGAAGACTGAGAGCTGTGTAAGTCCGACGACTCTGGACCTCCTCCGGCGCTCTAGCCTCAAAGCCGACGGCCAGTCCGGGACGGGAAGTGAAGCTCAGGAAACCGCATCCCACAGTGGCTCCGGCCTCTCCTGGGTCTCCGACGACAACGAAGACGGCTCACTGCGATTTCAGGCTCCCGGAAATGCGTCGAAGCTGCCGCGTGCATCCCGGACCATCCATCCCTCGGAACGGACCGGTTCGGAACAAACAGGGCTTTTCAAGAGCCCACCGACGCTTGCCTGTCCCTATCTCAAGTTCGACCCATCGACATATGGGCAGCGAAAAAGCTGTCGCGGGGCCTCCTTCGCCACCACGCATCGCCTAAAGTAAGCCAAGAACGGGTCGATCCCAGATATCAAAAAGGTTCTCATGATAACCAAAACCTCCAGGGAGCATCTGTACCGGACTCACAAGCAGAAGCCCAACTGTCCGCGCTGCGGCGCCGTCTTCGCCACGGAGAACGAAGCCACGGAGCACGTCAAAGCGCCCATTCCGTGCGAGGTCGTCGACGGCGTCAAGGTGGAGGGCTTCGACGACGCGCAGAGGGAGAAGCTGCGGAGTAAGAAGCGCGCGCGGATGAGCAAGACGGAGGAGGACAAGTGGAGGGATGTTTTCAGGATCCTCTTTCCGCACTGCAAGGACATTCCCGACCCCTGTGAGGCTCTCCTATCTCGGCTCAATCTCTTGCCCCTGGGACTCTCTCTTGCTGACCTGGAGTTGCAGTTTACAAACCCTGCTTTTACGAGCCGGCCAGGCCTCCGGTATCGACGCGGTTGGAGCTCGGTGACGTCGAGGGTATCTTCACCCGAGAGGCCCCGCCGCAACTCAAGGACGAGACGTTTTCGCAGCTCGAGAGCGTCATAGGAGCGCAGCTGAGCACGCAGAAACGGAGAAAGGTCATGGACGTGTTCAGGGGGTTTGCCGTCATGATGATTCGGCAGCCCAAGATGTCCGAGGGGGCAGACAGGGACAAGGCCTCTGCAGCGAAGACTAAAGTCGCAAAAGGGACAGACATGCCCAACGGCCCGAACACGACGCCAGGCTCCCTCGATTCTCGCGGGTGTGCTCAACCGATTCAGAGAACGAAGGCAGCTGGCGCTCCTCTTGCTGTGGGTGCTCCGTTGGAGACGAGACTACCAAATCTGCCTAAGGCGGCTCCGAAGATCGAGGACTTGACCTCGGAAATTCAATGGCCTCCCCTGGACTTCGGGGAGTTCGACTTGGGCGAAGAGCTGGAGTCGGGATGCTGGCCTTCCTTGGACGGGGGAAGATTAAATAACCATTGGATGAACGGCTTGGGAGGTGCCTCGGTTCGATTGCCTTACTATGAGGGACATGACTACGTAAACGTCGAGCATCCTGCAAGCTTCGAAATGCAGAGGGGCTACATCCTGGTGGGCCAGACTCCCGGTCTGGATGCCGTTGGGCCTCCGGGGGTAGACGCAGGGAATGGTGTTCTCGCGTGGTCGGAGAATTGTTTCTCTTCAACAAGACTGTGAGACGGACGGAGATTGACTGTTCGAGCAAAGAGAGTTGAAGGGGACGCATAGAAAACGAGGAGACTAGTCCACACCATGGCCTCATTATAGAAGAGAGCAGATACGTACATTACGACTCGTCTTGGACCGCAAACCCTCTCAATACATGTGGGAAAAGTGACGGACAAGAAGATTGTACCTCCAACGACTTGTCTGGCAACTCTGATGAACAGCTGGCAGACATCATGGGTAACGAACGGTCTTGGAACCTTGGCCGGATTCTCAGGCCGGGCCATTCTATCACAAGAAAGTATCGTTACAGCAATGATGCTTTCTGAGTGGACTTGAGTGCGGCGTAGCGACATAAGGGAGAAGGAAAATGTCGATGCACTGGGCTTGTGGACATCATTAGACCGGTTGCAGGCAGCGCATCGTGGAGGTTGATGGTAAAGGGCCAAGGGAAAGTCAGCCAGACACGAAGAGCAGCAGAAACACAGACTTCTCTTTCAACGTCATTTCTCCAGGTATTCTCTCCAAAAAGGAAAGCCTGCGAGCATCATCGTGCGAAGAATAAAAAAGCAAAAACAACAAAAAAGAAGAGTAACTCGAAGAGAGGAAACGAAAAAAAAAATATGAGCGCCCGTGGAATTATGTAAGGTCACCGTTTTCGAATCTTGAACCATAGCCGAACCCAGGCTTACTATCCACCCCTAGACCATGTTCACATCGGGAGTTGCTCATGCCTCGAACGGAATTGTTTTGCTATATGTAGTTCTCGTACGGGGGAAGGTGGGGCCAGGGGTGTGGTGGTGTGTCGTTCCTTCTCAACGCCGGGTGAGGTGAGGCAAAAGAGTACGTACAGGCAGGCAGTGGGCTTCGTCTTCTACTCTTGAGGTACATCAGCAACTGGTTCGGCGTGTCGAAAATACGCCCAACAGTACCAAAATATTGATAGTGACATCCAATGCCCTTGAGATGGGGGGGAGCAGAAGCGTGTGCTTCGCGAGGCGGCACAACTCACGTCTCGGGGGGCTGGCGCAGCATTAATGGTTCTTGATATCTCTCATTTGTGTTCTTTTATCTCATTTTCACCCGAGATTTCACCCGAGAAGTACGAAATCTACTACTTAAAAAACTGATTGCCGCCAACTTTGTCATCTCACCTCACCTCGCGCCTACGCAACAACCTCGTCAAAGTTCTTGCCCACCAGCTTGACAAACACGTCCTTGTACTTCTCTGCCGTGGCGACGCACACGTCCTCGGGCAGCTTGACGCCCTCCTTGCCCTTGAGGCCGTTCTCGATCAGCCAGTTGCGGATGAACTGCTTGTCGTAGCTCTCCTGGTCGCGGCCGACCTCGTACTTGTCGGCGGGCCAGTACCGGCTGCTGTCCGGGGTGAGCACCTCGTCGACGAGCACGATCTCGTCCGTGTCCGGGTCGACGCCGAACTCGAACTTGGTGTCGGCGAGGATGATGCCGCGCTCGGCGGCGTAGTCGCGCGCCGCCGAGTAGAGCTGCAGCGCGAGCTGCTCGATGCGCGTGGCGTACTTCTCGCCGACGAGCTTGGCGGCCTCGTCCGGGTGGATGTTCTCGTCGTGCTCGCCCTGCTCGGCCTTGGTGCTGGGCGTGTAGAGCGGCGTCGGGAAGGCCTGGGACTGCTGCATGCCCTCGGCGACCTTGATGCCGTGGACGGTGCCCTTGGCCTTGTACTCGTTCCAGGCGGAGCCGGTGATGTAGCCGCGGACTGACGGGATGGTTAGATTTTCGTGACTCGGTCCAAAGACAGGGGGTGGGAGGCAACACGTACCGATGGCCTCGAGAGGGACAACCTTGAGACGGCGGACCAGCATCGCGCGGTTCTTGATGAGCGCGGCGTCGGCGGCGGGCAGGCCGGCCGGGGGTTCGAGGGTGAGGAAGTGGGTCTTGAGGCCGGGGACTCGGTCCGTCAGCACCTTGAACCAGTGGGCCTGCAGGTTTTTGGTCAGCGACGGTTTGATTCGGCAATGTGAGGAGCTCACCGAGGCGTGGGTGAGAATGGCGCCCTTGTCGGGGATGCCGTTCTGCATGACCACGTCAAAGGCCGACACTCTGTCCGAGGCAACGAACAGGAGCGTCTTGTCGTCGACCTCGAAGACGTCGCGGACCTTGCCCTGGCCGATCTTCTTAAGGCCGGTGAGGTCGACGGAGGTGACGCTCGCCATTGTGTGAAGTGGGGTGGAGGGGTCGTAGAGGGGTAGCTCGGTGGTGAGGGGCAGCGTGCGCCGAGGATTAGGGACGGTCGAGGACTGTGAGTTGAGATGAGAAAGGGGAGAGGAAACTAGTCGGCGGAAGCAGTTGAGTGATATCTGCGAATCCTTGTGGCGCTCGCGAGTGAATGGAGACGTGAGTCAATGGGAGTTGAAGCCGAGTTCGGGATGAAATGGTGAGTGAAGAGCCACCCACTCGGGTCGAGTGACAAAAAACGCATGAAAAAAATTTCCCCATCGGGTGTATCCGCTCCACACCTATCCGTTGAAGGCTTGAACTCTACCGCGGCGCAAGCTTCGCCTGAATCATGGTCCAAGTGAGTAATTGATCATCCAAATTCTTGCTCCCGATACTTCTAGATGCCAAACTTCACATGGATGTGTGGGTATATTAGGCGCACTCATTAATCTATGATAACGCTCAAAAGATCATGCCGCCATGATGGCCGCGCCAGCAATGGCAAACACACACGTCAGTGCCATCACGAAGACTCCCTCCAATCCCACAGGCGCCGCGCCAGGACGTGACGCAGCATTGGACTCGCTTGGAGTCGGCGTCACAAAAATCGTCGTTACGCCGGAATTTCCGCCTCCACTCGCCGTCCGGGTCGGGGCTGGTGTGGAAACCTGGCTGGCCACACCGGTCGCGGTTGGTAATGTCGTCTCACCAGCGCGCAGCTCAATAATGTTGGAGCGGGAGGAATTCAGGTTCGCTTGGGCGATGCCGACCTGCTGGTTAGTCTCGTCGTACACCACGTACGCACTTCGCAGAAATGTGTCGCCGAGGAGCGCAAACCTGCTGCTCGTGACGTCAAAAGCCGAGCTACTCTGAATGCCGAACATGCAGGGCCTTTCGAACGGGAAAAGGCCCTCCAATTCGTCCATGATCGACTCCAGATTGTCGAGAACCATCTCCTCCAATGGAACTCGAATGGTGACGCCGTCGAATTCGAAGTCGAGGAAATGGTTGGCGCCATCAGCTCCTCCCCACTTGCAGTCGATGAACCCGTAGCCCGCGTCGACGACCCCGTACTTGACCCAAATCTGCTGCGTCAGCCTCTCCGGAAGCAAGCACACGGTTGAGCCCGAATCGAGGACTGTCGAAGCATTGAACGTCTCTGAAGCCAACTCGGTCATTTTTCCGTCGGGAGTTTCCACCGACACTCCGGTCATGGCTACGCTGTAGCTGGTGATGCGTTGGGAATGGTAGTCGGCGACAAGAGGCAGCGTCGTAAGCGAACCAATGTACTTTTCGGTATCGATGCCCCCAAACAGGAGGGTTCCTTCTGACGAAGACAGGTCATTCTGTGGCGGACGGTTAGTATGGTGGTAATCAGAAGCAGTTTCAGGCATTATACCAGCCAGAGACTGAAGGCCTTGCGGCCGATGATCTTCTGCGACACCATGTTGTCGAGAATGGTGGGATATCTGCGCCGTGATGCCACATTTTCTGAAAACCCGAGCCCCATCAACCCTGTTGCTTTGACCGTCCGTATTGCCAGACCCAGTTGCTGATTTGGCAATGTCTTGCCATTTATCTTCACAGAATCCGAGATGTAGTCGCCTTTGATGTTTTTCGAATCAAGATAGGTGATGTCGAAGCCATTGGAGGCAACAAGTTTGTACGTCGAGCTCTTGTCGATGTCAAAAGGCTCCGTGCAGCCGGTGCCGTACGTTCTTTGCAAGGATCGGCTCGCACACAGATCGGCTTGCTTGTCCACGACCCATGTATCGCTGCTACCTGTGTCGATGTGTAGCAGTGTCTTCTGTCCTGGCGTGCCCACTTCCACCTCGGAGTAATAACCAGCGCCGGTAATGTTGTTGATTGATGCCAGATCCAGGGTGTCCCGACGGGTGATTTGCACCAGATTCGGGGGAAACTGGACTCTCTTGAAGCTGGTCGAAACAACAAGCTGGGCGACAGCTCCGTTCACCAGCGCTGCGAAGGCGGCATTTTTTGAGAACTTCATCCCGGTTGACAATTGACGCTTCCCGTCCTAGGGTCCAACAGCTGTCAGTCGCAACTAGCCGAGGGATGGCTGGTCCCTGTCACTGCTCCACCCCCGCAGCTTGCAGTGCGGAGAAGCTCGCGGTTGGGGATTGGGTGTTGGAGAAGCCGTTGAACCAGCACCAGGCGACAGCGATCTTAAGGGTCCTTGGGCCGTTGAAGATTCGAGGGCGAAGAAGCAAGCGGAGACGACCTCACGAGGTGGTTGTCGACGGCCAGAGGGCTGGGCAACATGCCCTTATCTGTTGTCGTAGCACCACCCACGCCATCCATCGGACAGAATTCAGCCGCGAAGATGGGGTTGCGAGCCAGGCCTTGAGCGCCGAGAGAGGCTATTGTCTTTTGGGCGAGCTTGCAGGAGCTGGTTGCGCCACTTGAAGGGCAATCCGTGTCTAGATTGGAAAGTCGGCCATCACGCGCCAACGCTAGGCGGTTAGAGGGGCACAGCGCATCTAAGACGGCCTGTCAGCTTCTCTTGGCCCGGTTGGGTCGTCGGCGCACCTGACGGGCTCACCTTGCAGGGCGAGGCTCATTCAGGGTAACCAGCGCGAGCCCGCCGCTCGCTCCATGGCAGAGCACAGGGAGAATAGCTGGAAATCATGATGGACGCGGGATATGGGGCCGGTGGCTTGCTGTCAAATTGGACCGAGTGTGCCGCATTCTTGACAATCGGGCGGCGCGTCTGAGGTTGTTTGCGCGGGCAGAAGAGGATGCGGGAAGAATGGAACGGCGTCAGGGCATGAAAGGGAACCAACTCCTCCACAGCGCCGCCAACCTCCTGCTTAAGTAATGGGCCAGGCACCTCCACCTACCTAAACCGTCATCCATCAACTCATTTCCCCTCAAGTATGCATGCAGCTGTCATGTCAGGACAAAGATGCGAAAACTGACGGTCGATTTCACAACAAAAAAAGCCACCTCTATTTCTGTCTAATGTCTAGTCTTTGTCTCTGCCTCCAGCTGCAGGGGCCGTGGGCGTGGCTCGAATAAGCTCGTCATCATTCGGCTCCGGCGACAGCTGCTCGACCTGCCGCGTCGACCTCCAGTGCACCGTTCCGTATCTGTACAGCTCCCCGAACGTCCCCGGTCGATGATCCGCATCCCGCAGCTCTTTCCTCTTCGCCAAGTCTCCGAGCGCAGGCAGCCCGCCTGCCGAATTGTGGTACACCTTGTACATGTGGCTGTTCTCCAGCATGTCAACGAAAAAGCATTCGGCTGCCCGCCTCTTCTCCTCGTCCGGCTCGTCGAGCCGTGTGGTGAAGAGTTCGACTTGCTTCGCGCCGTCGTAGTCTGTCTTGATGGCCCCGAGGACGCCGTTCTTGATGCCCTCGACCATGAAAACCTTCTTCTCGAAGAACTCCCGCCCGTTCCAGCCCGTCTCGGTGTCGAGGAGGTTCCGCGTGCGGTCGCCGATGAGCATCTGCGCCACGTAGTCGCTCATCTCGGGTACCTTGTCCTCGAAGTTCCAGTCCGACATGCCGTCGGCGATGCCAATGTCCTGGACCAGGGGATGCTTGTGGAAGCCGACCTCGTTGGTGCGGCCGTTCCACAGCTCCTTGTAGCCGTTGTGCCAGTTCTTGATGAAAATGCAGCCTTTCCTCGCGGCGAGCATAAAGTTGCCGAAGCTGCCCCATTTCTTCCTGATCTGGCCGGAAATGATCCATGCGCCCATCTCGTACGGGGAGTCGGGAGCCGACATGGCGTTCCAGAAGAGGTCGTCGAGGTGAGTGTGCAGCATGTTGCCGACGTCCATCCAGACGCCGCCGTGTTCGAAGAGCAGGGGCAGTCGAATGAGGTCTGATGTATGCTGGGCTGCGTGACTCCCATTCATGGTGTTGTTGACAAGACAGTCGGGGAACCACTCCTTTCCAACGAATCTGTAGACGTTGTTCGGCGAATCATCGAGGAGATCAACCAGGCGTACCGTCCAGTCCGGGCCGAGCTTACGGACCCAGTTCAGTACGGTGCACCGGTAGCTGGGGTACATGGCATCCAGGCCCTTGTCCCAGAACGCCCAGACGTTCTTCTCGGAGGTGATGGGGCGGAAGGAGCCGAGCTCCGTGATGATCTCTGCATCGGATCGCAGATCAAGGTGAGATCGCGGGACTTCGCGGAGGCCAGAAGCCGCTTCTGGTATCGGGAAGTAGCGCATTTTGGTGTGCCGAAGTTGTAAACTGTCGTCCTTATGTGAATTGGATTCTGGAAAGACACCTTAACGTGGGACGCATTGCCTTTTATGTCTTTGACTCGTCCAGCCTTCACCTGTGGCAGGAGAGCCAGAGGCCGCGTTCCTCCTTCGATAACGCCGGTTGTGAAGACGGTGTGCGTCTTTCCTTCTCTGGTGTTGTGTCTCAAATTTCAACCCAGGGCAGCATGTGTCATAGAACACAGCCGCTGCAGCTTGGACCTAAAAATTCGTCAATTGCAGTCTCCTGAGTCTACTGGCCGAATTTTGATGGGTTTTCAATCCCGGAGACAAGATGCAGATGTGCTGGGCGGCCGAACGGCTGCAGCTCGCTAATTTAGTGTGCTTTAGCGCAGATGATTCATCATGAGTGCCCTCTGAATCTGCGTCGCACAAGGCAGAATATCGGTCCAACCGAGACAAGCCACGATGACGGTCATCATGGGCAGGGTCACAATTCAGCAAACGGAGGTCTCACGAGATGCGAGTGTTGAAATGTCGTTGCTTAGGAAAATGCTACTACTATACAGGCCGGAGAGGAGCACGGCTCTTCGGCTTTTCGACACCAGAGCATAGCAATCCTATTCATTACTCGCGTCTTTCTTCTTTCCATTACTTCACTGTATGCTTACGTTATTCCTGTCCATGTAAGTATCTTCACCTCGTATTTGAAATCAGGAATTCCATTGGCGGTGAGATCTGACTTGTGGCCTTCTAGAGGATCCTTTACTTCACGATGATGCAGTTCAAGTCCAAACCCGAGTACGTCGACATCGACGCCGATTTCAAACCGCAACCCAAATTCGGACACCTTTCCAAGAAGCATCCCGCCTACGAGGCAGCGGAAGCCGCAATCGACGCCGGCTACGCGCAGCTGCGGGCTCAGCCGGACTACGCCTCTGTCCGGAAGGTCGCCGGCAATGCGGACGCCGCTATGCCGCCAGGTGGGCCCGATCGGTACCGGGAGGTAACCACTCAGTTGGTTCATTTCAAGGCCCGGGACGGGCACCAAGTGGAGCTCAAGATCTACAAGTCCCCGAAAGTTGCACCGAACGCTATTCTCATGTATCGCATGCACGGAGGCGGTAAGAGCTCCAGACATCCAGCTCGGTGCTACTACTTTGTCCGTTCGGCCTCGCTGATGTCTCATCCGCCACTCAGGATGGGTGGTGGGAACCCACGAGGTCGATGGCGCTGAAAATGTGTACGCTGCCACGAACAAGAACATTGTCGTTGTCAGTGTGGAGTATCGAAAGTAGGTGCTGCTGAAGGTGCTGCTGTCCTGAATTCGACAGAGTGTGCTCACATGAACTCCCAGAGCACCTGAGAACCCGTTCCCTTGTGGACTTAATGACTGCTACGATGGTCTTTTGTGGGTAAGTATCCAGATGATCATTATATTGAGCAGGTCGAGACAGATTCTGACTGCCGTTCAGTGCAAACAAAATGCGACTCTCCTAGGAATAGACCCTGAGAAGATCATACTGAGCGGCAGCAGTGCCGGAGGAAATCTTGTAAGTCTCTCAAGATTCGTCACAGCTTTCGTGCCTGCTAAGTGACTTCATCACAGGCTGCTGTCCTCTCGATTGAGTGCAGAGACAACGGCATCACCGGCGTGTTGGCTCAGGTCATTCACTTTCCCATCGTCTGCCATCCCAAGTTCTTCCCCAAAGACAAGTATGAATTTGGAAGCTACGTCCAGAACCGCGACAATCCGGTCCTCAACATTCTGGCGATGGAGGCCGCATTCGACGCATATGTACCCAAGCCGGTTCCTGATCATCGTCACTCGCCCTTGCTGGCCAAATCACTGAGAGATCTGCCCCCGACACGTATGTATTAGTCACACAAGATATCTGAACCGTATTCATGGCTCACATGTCCCGAACAGTTCTGCAGTGCGCTGGAGTTGACGTACTGCGCGACGAGGCCCTTGCTTACGCAGAAGCGTTGCAGGCCTCGGGGGTTGATGTTGAGGTCTACTGCTATCAAGGCCTGCCGCATTGCTTCCCTGCGATCATACCCACTGTTCCGGAAACCGGAGAGTTTTACAACAGGTATAATGCGTTCCTGAGGAGGCATACCACACAGCCGAATTCAAAGGGCAACCAAGGGTGAAGTACGGTACAGCAAGGGGTTGTCAAGGGACTTGTGCGAATTGTGGGACAGCTAAAGAAGCTCTGGATTTAGATCATTACACCCATCTACTTTATGTGCACCCGTCGAATGTGATGAGAAAACATATGTTGCTCTTTTAATCCCCGTCTCATCCTGACATAGTCGTTCATCATCCCAGCAGAAAATCAGCATCCAACGCCGTCGCGCCGCCTTCCGATCCCGCATTCCGTATCCCGTATCGATGTACCCCGTCCAAGTGCGCCTCATGTGCTCAACATACCCGACACGTGCAGGTTGAAGTTGGTAGAATTTGTGTCCGTCACAGCCGTGCCCTTGCTCTTCTTCAAGAAGCAGTTCCCAGAAAACCTCGACACCAGGTCGGTGAGATCTGCGTGGAACTGCACACCAGCACACGAACCCGATCCTTCTTTCGCGCTGTACGACGAGCACGCCATCAAACAGTCGCGCAGCGAGTAAGACACGACCGTGAGGAGGTCAATGTCCGAACCGTTGTTGTCCACGCCGCATTCCGTGTCGTAGCGGTACGTCTCGTCTCCGACTGTCACTGAAGTCGTCTGGCCGGATATTCTCGGGCAGTCGAGGGCCAGCAGGCCTGTCGTCGGTACTGAGAGGCGGCCGCTGCTCGTCGCGGTGGCGTCCCCGGTCTGCGTTGCCGTTGCTGCGGATCCTGTCGCGGTGACCGTCGCGAAGACCGTGGCGGCGGATGTCGCTCGCGCGTCTTCTTGAGATTGTCTACGGGACGTTGTATTAGCGGTCCGTCGCGTGGAAATGGGTCGCAATCTCTCTCTCTCTCTCACTTTCTGGTTTGGTAGACCGCCAAGGAACCTCCGACACCTCCTCCCACGGACGCTGCGATCACTACGACTGCGAGGACGACCGCGAGGTAGAATGTTGAGCGCTTCAGCCCGCAAATCTTATTCTGCGTCTTGTCTGCCTTTTCGGGCTGTGGTGGCGGTGGTTGTTGGGCATAGTAAGGACTGGCGGGACTGTACTGAACGGGGGAAGGTTGGTAGTATGATGCTGGGACAACCTCCGGTCCGTGGTCCGCTTCGCGAGCCAGTATCTTGTCCTGCTGTTCTCCGTACGTTGGTTGGGGGCCTCCGTGATACATTTTGGCGGCGGTTCAGCTCATGACGCTGAAGTTGAAGGGGAGAAAATCCCCGACTTGAACGCGACGCAGCCAGAAATTACAGCCCTCGCCATGGCCGCACCAAACCAACGGATCGGCATGTTGATATCCTAGAATTCGTATCATATCCCGGAAAGAAACGCAACCTTGTTCGGTGTGCATCTTCTGTTGGTGCTGGGGGCGAGCGCTTAGGGGCGGCGCAGTGGCTCGCGACAGGGAGCACTGCAAGAAGGTGGAGCGATATTGAACTTCGGCTGCGAGGTCCTTGGTCCTCCACTGTCGTGAGAACTTAACTTTCAAGGCAATCCAAACTCACAAGACCAACCGATAATCAGGCCCTCATTTTCTGATCCCACACGATAAGTCTATTGTGTTCTGAGTTTCCGCGATGATGATGATACTCGTGTAAAATGACCTTTGCTTGCAAGGACCTCGAAACGAAATGATGGTGTGATTAACAACCACGTTGTCTCCAACACCCCTGCTGCCAGCTTTCCAGGTTCGTCTGCGATGTAACCAATATTGTTTGCTTGTGTCTCTTCGGCAACCACTGTCTGGCCAGGCGTAAGCCATGTCGAGAGCTGAGCCACAGCGAGTCTCCCAGTCTTTGGACGAGGCATTCGCCGGGCTGACTCCAGAGTCTGCCTGTGATCAACCCATAGCCCTCGATCGACACTCATTGATTCGGACCAGACGCCGCATCAGCCAGAGCTTGTCCTGCGGCCTTGTCTGTCTCGACCTTTTGCCCCGCGATGCCGTCCCGGTTCGCTCGCCACACCCCCTCCTCGCCGTGGAACTCCTCCCGCTTCCAGACCTCGACCTTGGCCTTGCACTCCTCCAAGGCCTCCTCACCAGCCCGCCACGCTGCCTGCCGGTGCGGTGAGGAGACGGCGATCAGGATGCTCTCCTCCCCGATGGGTACAGTACCAAGACGGTGGATCATGGCCACGCCCTTGAGGCCGTGCTTCTCGAGCATGGCCTTGGCGATGGAGAGCATGGTGCGCAGCGCAAGCGGTGTGTAGGCGCTGTACTGCAGCTCCTTGACGGGCTTGTCGCCAAAGGTGTCCCGCGTCGTGCCGGAGAACAGGACGATTGCGCCAGCCTGTGGCGAGCGTACCCGGTTCATGATGTCGGTCGCATCGAGGTGGTCGTACGTGAGGGCGACGTAGCATGCGCCCTCGGAGACCTCCCACGGCCCTTTGTCTTGCGTTTCCATGGTGAGAATCTGTTGCTGGTTTGGATTCTCTAGAGATATTGGACGGAGGTTGTGCCGCTGAGTCGGTTTGCCGTGCCGCCGCTAGAGGAACGCGGAACAGCGGGGTTGAAGCCACAAGCGCTGATCAAATGCGCCCGATTCTGAGACTAAAATGAAGGAACGTGAGAACAAATTCCTTGTGGCGCGTCTCGCATTCACAGCATAACCATGATCTGAGATGTTTTCTTCGTCACTTGACTGACTGCGGTTACTAAGTCTAACCATCCATCCCTCTTGACTGTAATTCCCTCGACGACAGCCCGGGCGAAAGCGGAGGCGGAGACCAGCATGGAGCAGTCCCAAGGCAAGGTACCTACCTACAGCGGTATCCGTACAGTGGCTGTAGCGCATGGGCCACATGTTATCTACCTTATCGACCCCGCTTGACTAAGCATTCCACCTCGCTCCTTCCATTGGAGCTTGAGGCACTTGGGCGCTTTACCTCAGAGATAAAGTAAGGCAACCAACCGACCATCAGCACGGCAGGCAGGGTTGAGCTTCTCCGACAGCCACGGCGGGTGGATCGTCCCTTCTTCAACCTCACCGTTTCTTGCAAACTCAACACCCGAGACGGCATCCTTGTTACGCCCCATACCCGCTTCAATCACAAGGCACGGTCTCGACGCTGCCTCTTGGGCTCGGCGCCGCGCCTTGCCCTCTTCATTTTCCTTCTTTTCCCCCGAAACGAGATTCAACTCGACCCGCGCCCTCCCGAGTTCGCATTGCGCCCACGCCCCATTCTGCGATCCGCGATCCGCGAATATGTACGAGGACACCCATCGCCCGAGTGAGAGGGGACCGTACGAGCGACGAAGATCCCCTCCGCGAGATCACCAACAATACTCAAACAACGACGCCTATCGCACGCGGCAGGGTAAAGAGACTAAGCTGAGCCTGCGGAGGACATGACCATCTGCAGAACATCTGGCTGGTTTGAGCTTCCGCTAACTTTGCCACGGGCCGACGAGACTATTCTAGATCTCCCCCCAGGAATAGCCACCACGAGCTGTCGTACGACGACGAGGAGACCCGCTACCGGGATCGGGATAGGGACCGTGAGCGTGATCGAGGAGAATACCGCGGCCCCAGAGACAACGACCGCTACTACCATGGACCGCCGCGTGAGGCCTACCAGCCACGTCCTGGACCGGGAGATCAAGGCGGTTATGGGGATGACCATCTGGATCGCCGTGATGAAGACCCTGAGGTACTTCACCCATATGACGGCGACGACCGCGGATCACGTCGTCACGATCGAGGTGGCCGGGGCTACTCTCGCCCTTACTACGATGATGGCCCTCGCCGCGATGATGCCCGACCTGGTCCTGACGAGGATCTTCGTCATTTTCCCGCCTCTCCAGGTGGCAGCCCAAATCGTTATCCTCGTCGCGATCGTTCTACATCGCCTCTTCGACAAGCTGGTACTCCGAGTGATACCGTGATTCTCGAGGGTCTACCCCCGGGACTAGCCGTGGAGGATGTCAAAGATTGTCTTCTCCGCCAGGCAGACCTCTCACGGTACCCGGCAGTCGACATTCGCGTTCCGTCAGGGCGAGGTAAGGCTTCAAAACACATGGGATGGCTTAAGTTGCTGACACGTCGCAGGCCAGCGTCGTGCATTTGTGCAGTTCCAGCAGGTTGACGACGCTGCTGAATTTGTCAAGGAGAACTACCCCAAGCTCGTCCTTGACTTCGCAGGATTGGTGGACGGCGACGCTGATGGCATGACCTCCATCTACATCCATTACGCAAGAAACCGTGACGACGGCGAGCGAGATAACAGGGCCGGATTTTCAGCGAACTGGACCTGTCCGGCGTGCGACTTTTCCAACTACTCGACCAGAAATCGCTGCAAGAATTGCGGCGGCCCACCTACAGGTACGCTTTCCTGAGCCTGGCGGTGATTTTGAGAATGCAGTACTGACCCACACAGATCCGTCACAATACCGCCATCTCTTAACCGGCGAAAGCGATGCGGCTGATACCCCATCTCAGATCCTGGTTTTCTTCCCGCTGGCTTCTTCGGTTACTGAGGAGGTTCTTGCCGCCGGCGCTGCCAAATTGGAGCTTGCGCGAAAGCCAACCGCTCCCAAGAACTCTGGGGAACCACCCAAGCTGAAGTCTACCGCGCCGACGGGCGATGCATCAGGCTACGGTGCAAGGCCAGGATCGCTGCACCGCATCTTTTTGATGCGTGACCAGGAAACGAACGAATCCTTCAACTTTGGTTTCGCAGAGTTCTGGACTGTCGAAGACGCTCTTGCGGCGATGCAGAAGTTCAAAATGATGCGGGAGTTCACCATTGCTTCCAAGCCAGTGACGGTTTCCACCATCCACCTCGGTGTTTTCGTGCCGGAGCTGCGAGAAATCACCCGCCCCATTGAGCATGTCTCATTCAACCCACTCTTCAATCCCGCAATCAGGGTCAAATACTGGGAACCGCACGTTTTCCCAAGTCAGAAGATCGTCACTGAGTCGCCTCCAGGCGGAACATCCGGCAACGACGACAAATCGGACGCAAACGATGAGTCCAAGAAGAGCAAGAAGCGCAAGGCTGACGGAAATCTGGCCTCTTCGACCACCAAGAAAGCCGCACCGATGGCTGGCCAAATGGCCTTCTGGCAGAGACGACACGTCGAAATCCACGAGGGCAAGCGAGCTGCGGATCCCGCAAACACCGAAAACGGTCCGGATCAATCCCAGCCAGAAGAGCGCGCGCCGGTCAAGATCTCATTGTCCGGGTCCTCGAGCACAACATCAGGCCCGATCAAGATATCCTTGACGGGGGCGACATTGGGCAACGCTGCTGCGCCGGCGACGGCGACGCCTGCTACGGAACCCACGGACACCGCCAACAATGCCTCGGCTTCATCAAACGGAGCTGGAAGCCCTGGTGCATCTAAAGCACTGACAGTATCATACGTCGATCGCGAAAAGGTATGCTGCTTGATCTGTATGATGAAGTACAAGTCCCTGGACGACCTCAACACGCACGAGAAGTCGAGAAACCACAAGAACGCCATGGCAGACGAGGAGAAGGTCAAGGCCGCCAAACCTCGACTGGCAGCCCGGGACAAGAGGATGGCAAAGCAGGCAGAAGAAGAAGCAAAGAACGAAGGAACGGCGCCTCAGTACCGAGATCGGGCCAAGGAGCGGAGAGAGGTGTACAACCAGCCGGCGAAGCCCAAGGTCGCGCCGCAGACTGGCAAGCCCCCGCGCAAGGACGACAAGCCTGCGCGCGTGCCGGTCGAGAACAAGACGCCCCCTCCGCCGCAGTCCAAGGGCGCCGGGATGCTGGCGAAGATGGGCTGGAACACGGGACAGGGCCTGGGCGCCAACGGCGACGGACGCACCGAAGTGATTGCGACGCACGCGTACCAGGAGGGGGTCGGCCTCGGCGCGGAGGGAGGCAACCTCGGCGACGCGGCGGAGCTGGCGCAGCGCAAGACGAAGAACAGCTATGCCGAGTATGTCAACACGGTGCAAGACAGAGCCAGGGAAAGATACAACAAGATGAACTAGTTGGTGGTTCAGGTCACGCAGCTCACGAGGGAGGATCGCTGCTTGTGCTCAATACATGGAATGTGTAAAATATTATTAGTACTGGCAAGACTCGCAAGTAATAGCTGGGCACTCTTTGGCCAGTCATCTTTGAATTTTTGAACTTTGTCAAATTTGAACGTGATATCGAACTGTGAATGACTATTTCGAGGTATTCAGAAATCCACAACCTTGAGGCGGGCCTGCACGTCCTCCGGAAGCTCCTCCTTTTTGACGATGCCCATGAGCACGCAGTCTCCCAGGAAAAAGAAGGCGCGCTCCTGAGCGTAGCTGAGGTAGTCGTACTCGTCGCCCGCTTCCTCCTCCGCCTCGGCGGCAGCCTCCTGCTGCGCTTGCTTCTCTTGCTGCTCCTTCTCCTCCGCCGTCTCGAATCCGGGCACCTTGGCCTGGACAATACCCCAGGCGACCCACATGGCGCTGTTGATGCCGCGCCAGAGACGGGTCTCCTCGTAGAGCTCCTTGATCTCGGCCTCGACAGCCTCCTCGGCACGGCGCTCCTCGTCCTTCCAGTGGCCAGGGGGAACGCGGGCGTCGAGCATGAACTCGACGATGGAGCTCG
Source organism: Colletotrichum tropicicola (assembly GCA_025962755.1). NCBI lineage: Eukaryota > Fungi > Ascomycota > Sordariomycetes > Glomerellales > Glomerellaceae > Colletotrichum > Colletotrichum tropicicola. Next base: position 50,719 of record JAOWMA010000253.1, read on the forward strand.
AGGAGCTGGTCGGGAGCAGGGCCGGCGTGCTGCTGCCGTCAGAAGGGCCGAGGCGTGGTGTGGAGGCGCCGCCGTGGGGGTACTGCGGGCGGTGCTCGACGTAGGCCTTGAGGAAGCGACGCTGCTCCTGGATGGTGGGGTAGGCGGTCGTGTTGCAGAGGTAAGGGGCTGCCTCGTAGTGGTAGTCGTACGACCACTCGGTGAAGTGGTTGGCGAACTCGAGACCGGGAACGTTGGCGGCAGCATACTCGAAGTCGATGACGACAAGCTGCTTGTGCTCGTTGGCCGGCTGGAGGAGGGGCGATTTTTCGTCGTCTGGGCGCATGCGGAGGATGTTGCCGTATTGTGTCTGGATCAGGTATTAGTGACTGGAGTAGAATGTGAGAGGAAGGGTACTTACGTCGTTATGAGCGAAGACGAGGCGCTCACGGATGCCCTTGGAGCCCTTGTAGGCAATGACGACTAGTTCACGGTACTTGTCGTACAGCGCCTTGAACTGGCTCCATTCCACTCCGCAGACATAGCCCTGACCCCGGAAAACGCTGGAGCCGCGACGCACGTCTTCGTCAAGATGCAGAATCTTTTTCTCGACGTTACCGAGCCAAGTATCCCAGTTCTTGAAGACTGCCGCACCTTCGTCCTTCTCCTTCTCCAAGACATCAATGCCGTCGTGAAGCTCCCTCATGCGCTTGGCGATCTGCTTCGAGGTCTCTGGCTCCCGCAGGTCTTTGGGGGTGAGGGTGATGGAGTTGAAGTACTGCTCGAAGCGGCCGTTGGCGAAGCATCCGAGAAGTCTGGGGCCAATCTTCTTCCGGGCCAGTCGACGTAGGACAGTCAGCTCATTCTCGCGGTCAATCAGGTGCTCCAGCCCGTAGATGCGCAGGAGGAGCTTTGGCGGGGGCTTCCTGCCGGATGCCGCATCGTCGAGGTTGGAGGGAGGCGTAACCACATAAACGGCATTGGTCAAGGCTCCGCTGAGGCGCTGCACCGACAGGCTGTTGCCGCAGTCCAAAGGTACCCTCCTCCAGCCCTTGATCTTGAGGGTATGGGTCAGGCGAACGATTTCGTTCTTGAAGGTCACCCAGGCCTGCTCCTTGTCATCCGGCTTGCCACCCTGGGTCAGGTCGTCAGTGCTCTTGCCGCCGCTGTAGCTGAGGGTCTTGGAGTTGTCGAGGACGGCATCACAGGTGGGCACTATGACGTCGCCGTCGATGTAGTCGGTGTCGGAGCTCGCTGTCCGATGGAGCATGCTCCGCGACAGCGACTTCTTGAGACGGCCAGAGGTGCGCCTGCCGAGTCTAGGACTCAGGTGGGGGACGGAGCTGATGCCCATGGAAGCCATGCTCTCGTCAATAATCTTCTGCAGTCTGTCGAACGAGACGTCACTAGACTCAGAGTCGATGGAGTCAGATCGTGGGCGAGGCGCCTGCTGCAGGGGCTGGGCCTCGGGTCTAGCCTCGGTTTCAGCCTTGGACTTGGATTGCGGTGAGCGGCGACGAGGCGAGGTCTTGGTCTTGCGAGAGGCCTTCTTCTTGCGCTCATGCTCCAGCCAGTCGCTCAGCTGAGCGAGCAGCTTCTGGCTCTGGTAAAGGTGTCTCTGGCCGTGGCGGTGCTGGTGCTGCTGAGTAGCAGCGTCCTCGGGTGACTGGACGGGCTCCAGAACCGGGGATGAGCGGGAGGACGACTCCGAGAAGCTCGGCAGGCGGCCGGTCAGCCTCTTGGCCATACTGGCGGCGTACTGTCTCTTGTGATGAGCCTGATGCTCAGCATTGGGAGGCGGCGCGGTCTCAGCTTCTGGCTCGGCGATTTGGACGACTGCAGAGGCGTCAGTGTCGGATCGGGTTTCAAGTCACAAGCCCAGCGACGATACCGGTCCATCAAGTCTTGTCTGTGGTATGTACGATGCAAACACGCGCGAAGCGTCACTACGTGAGCCGGGGCAAACATGGGCGAGAGGCCACCGCGGCTGACTGCCATCGACGCGAGACTCCCTCTTCTTGGTTTATTCATTCAGGAGGTCCTCACGATACCACTTGATGCGGATGCCGGGCCTGCAGGAGTTCAGGTTAAGACGGACGAGCCGAATGCGAGGACTGACCTTTGTTGGGGGTGGTGGCCGAGGACGAAGACTTGTCGTTGTCGTCGTCCGTCTTCAAGGCAGAGCGCAGGGGCTGGCCGTTGATCTGGGGCGACGAGGACGACATGGCTGACGGGCGGCAGGGCGACGCAGGCTTTAAGGGCAGAGCAAGAGTTTGTGCTGGTGGCTCGGTCAGAGACAAAGCGGCTTGGCCGTATGATGTTGGCCCGGATGCAGTCGTCGGTGAAAGATACGGGGAGAGTTGCCAGGTGCGGTGAGGTGAGAGGTGACAGATTGCGGTTGCGCGTTGGGGGGGCTCCTCAGACCAGGGCGATAGGATGTCTTATCAGGCCGCCGCGCGAGGGGTTCGTGGGGCAGGACCTGGACACACGGGACGGGCTGGCCCCCAACGACAGGCTAACGGCGGATAACGGGGCGCTACGGAGGGGGGACGTCTTGGGGGACGAGACGGATGGGGTGACAGGTGCAGAGTCGGTTGAGGAGGAGGAGGAGGAGGAGGAGGAGGAGGAGGTTCAGATGAAGAAATTTGGCAACAAAAGTCAAATTGTAGTCAAATGGGAAACTTGTCGTGTGGTGCAGGAAGGAACATGGTCCGCAGTGCCTGCCCTGCCCATGCAGCTAGCTGGCTGCTGTCGGGTCGGCTGTGTTCTCAGCTGTTGCTGCTCTGCTGCAGTAATATGAATGGCGGTACGTACTGGGTGGACATGTACCTTCTTCCAGCTTTACCCGCAAAGGAGGACCGAGACCCGTTTTCCGCCCTGGTGTCTCGTGGGCCGTTTACTGTTTGGTTGACCGAGCCGTGGGTACCTTACTGCTGCGCTGCGCTGTGCGGAAGGCGGTGGAGTACACAGACTAGGCTGGTCAGGTGCATGTGCTCGTGTGGGGTCCAGCCACTCACACGGAGCGGCGAGCCTGGGATCTCGCTTCCTGCCCGTCCACAGAAGTCCCCTGAAGCACAGAAATTCCATCGTGTTCCAAAGCCTCAGAAGCTACCCCTGCCGCCGTACCATGCCCTTTCCTGGCATTCAAGGTCCCAGCCGAGTCCAGATCCCCTGCTGCCGGGTGTTTGTCGTCGGTGTTGCCGCACCGGAAACTCAACCGCGACTTTGGGGTGAGACATGCACACATGCCAGATGTGCTTTGGCAGGTTTTCCATTAAGCTACCTTAGAATACACACACTGGCTGGCGTCCGCCGCGCCACGCAAGCGCGACAGCAGCACCGCGCTCTTGCCAGTGACGTCAATGGACCCTGCTATCTGGCCAGTCGGGAGCTCCCGACCCTGGGCTGCCACGCACCCGGTTGGCATGTGACGTACCGCCGCCTCGACATTTGGTATGCGACATTCGACATTCGCCATCCGCCGTCTGCGCCAGCCGCACCTTATCTGCATCTGTCAAGCAGCCACTTGCAATAAATCCTGTAACTCTTGCCCGTGAAATCGCGCTAATGAACAATTGGCCAACCATACGCCCGGCCTCGGTCACGCGCCTCATCCTATCCCGTCATTTGTGGCACGGCACCGGCACTCAGCCACTTGATACACGTCTTGTTCGAAGTCCCTCCCTCTTCAACGCCCACTCAACCGCCGCCTTGACATCATCTACAATCATCTTGGGTTTATGCGCAGGCTCGCCCCTCTCCTGGCTCCAGACCCCCGTCTTGACCAGCACCGACGCCCACTCCGTCTCCTTGCTGCTAAAGTCGTTGGCCCCGCGGATGTCGCTCTCCGGGTTGTCGCCCACCATGTACACCGTCTTCAGGGGCGCCGCCTTGCCACCGCCGCCCAGCAGCGCCTGCCGGTGCGAGTTGAGCACCCGCTCCGCGTACTTGTACGTCGTCGCGAACGGCTTCCCAAACACCGTCCGCTGCAGCTCCACCCCGCCCGTCACCTGCGACCACACGCCCGCCACGGCCGCCTGGAACGCGCCCTGCCCGAACCGCGGCTGGTGGTACGTCGTCGACCAGAAGAGGTCCGCGTTCGAGAAGATGAGCGGCGGCTGCCCGTCCTGCTGCCACCCGCTGTTGGGGAGGGACTTGTCGCCGTTCTTGGCCGAGTACGTGCCCAGCAGGCCGTTGCGTGAGAGCAGCATGTCCACGATGATCTGGATGTCGAGCGCCCAGTCGCGCGGGTCGTTGAAGACGAACATGGCGTCGATCTTGAGCGCGTCCTCGTCGCGCATGTTGCCCGTGTGGAGCGGCTTGGGCAGCGGCTCGTGGGTCTCGGCGTAGACCTGCTCCATGAGGTGCTCAAAGGGGAACACGTCGGGGTGCGCGTGCAGAATATCTGCGGGAGTCACTACGTTCTTGAAGCCGTACCTGGATACGCATCAGTACACGTCCCTCGCAAGGTTGACGGATGACTTACAGCTTCGCAATCTCTCGGCACTTCTTGGCATCGGCGCCCGTCAGGAAGATGGTCTTGTCGCCGAGGCCTTCGGGGCCCTGCACTAGCTCCTGGAAGGGCGTGTGCGACTGGACAAAGTTGTCCACAGAAAGCTGGACCCCGAGCTTGTTGCTCAGGTCCTGCACGCGGACGGCCTCGGGCTTGCCCCCTCCGTTGGTAAGGAGAATGAACGGGATGTTGTTGTCGTTGAGGAACTGCAACGCCTCAGCCGCGCCGGGGATAGGCTTAGCCACATGCAGCAAAACACCGTCGATACTGTGCCGGTCAGTCGAATGTTTTTTGGTGTTGAGCCTCATCCAAGCGGATGCCAGCAGCTACTCCGTGAGCCCTGCCAGGGGATTGACTCACTCAAACGCAAACGCAAAGGACGGAGCCTCGCCGGCCTCGAACACGCGCTTTTTGCTGCTAAACCTTCGCTGCGATCCAGACACATGCGAGCCGGCCCAGCACGACGCGCGCGGTGACACCCTCCGCAGCCCCGCGAACCCTCTCTCGTGGCGCCCGATGCCGGCGGACGCGAGTCGGAACGGGGCTTGCGAAGTCGAGCTCGCGAACGGCCGCGCGAGCCGCCCGAGACTCGGCACCCTGATTGCCTGCTTCATTCTTTCCAAAGTTTCCTGCCAAATTATTTCAACGGTATGCACCGTCCCGCATGGTTGGGACGAAAGTCTAAACGAGAGCGTCGTGGTGATTACCTGGTAGAAGGTTGACAGGCGGTTGATGAATCGAGGTTGGAACCGCACGGGATAAGCATTGAGCTCCCCGCCATCCCCTGCCGCATGACCCCTGCCACAACTCCACTCGCTAATTTTAGTGGCGAGACCGTCCGCTGCAGCTGACGGCGGGGTGTGTTGCATTTCGGCCCTCAGCACTGCATTCTCGAGACGATTTCTTTGCGGTGATGTATTGGTACCAATTGCGCTGAATACTGATAGACTTGGTTGGTTGTCTTTCCATTTTTAGGTGTGCAGTGCTGTAGTCCTACAATTGACCATCATCTAATCGAAGGGCAAAGCTTCACTTTCCAGCGCCAAAGGCCCTGCAAATACCTCAAGTGTGCCTCATCCTCTATCACGTAATTGGCATGTGTGTAGTTTCTGACCGTGTCATTGCAGCCGCCAGTCGAATTGAGGTTCGGTTCGAGTGCATACAAGTGTCCTCAACAAGTCCTACTCTGATATCCGAGACAACAGGCTGAAGGTCTCAACAGTCTTCGACCTGTTACTGGACTTGTGATCTGGGTACCTAAACTCACAATAGCGGCAGCGCCAAGGCAAGAGGTATATGCCACTCAGGTTCACCGCACCTGGCTAGCCTTTAGTGATCTCGAACCACTCGGGAGATCTGCGCCAAGGACAATCTCGGATTCTGTACAATGATATTACAGTGATTGAGTGGTTGGATCCAACTGCTCAAGATTCTATCCCCATAGACAGTTGTTGGTACATATTACACAAGTCGGGACTCCTGCCCCATTTTGCTTCCACTTCTTTCCCTTCAACCGCATTTACTCCTTCTTCCAGCCTCCCGTCCAGTCGTTCATGTGGTCCAGGATGACCTTGGCGGCCGCCTGTGGCGAGTGCTGGCGTCCCAGCGCCTCGACGAAGTCGCCCTCGGGGTCCATCAGGTAGAAGTATATGCTGTGGTCGACCAGGTAGTCCTGGCCGGGCTTGACGTTCTGCGGCGTGCTGAAGTAGACGCGGTACAGCTTGCACATGGCCTTGATCTCGTCGTAGGTGCCGGTGAGGCCGATGAACTTGGGGTGGAACTCGGCCAGGTACTCCTTGATGATCTTGGGGTCGTCGCGCTCGGGGTCGCAGGTGATGAAGATGGGGAGGATCGAGCCGGGCCGCTTCTCCTCGACGAGGTCGTACATCTGGGCCATCTTGTCGAGCTCGTCGGGGCAGATGTCGGGGCAGTGCGTAAAGCCGAAGTAGACCTGGTGCGCGGCGCGTCAGATTAGATGTCTGGCCGGGGGCTTGTTCGACGGGAGACCTACCAGTGCGTAGCGGCCCTTCATGTCCTCGCTGGAGAACTTGTTGCCGTCCTGGTCGATCAACTCAAAGGGTCCGCCGACCTTGGGCCGGCCAATTCCCTTGGTCGCCTCCGCGATGCGCTTGCGCTCCATGCGCTGCTTCTCGTGCTCAAAGTACCATGTCAGGCCGACACCGGTTGACACGAAGAGCAGGCCGGCTTTCCACGAGAAGGGCTGGTTTGGACTTATGTTAGCTAGCTGTCCCGCTCCCTGAAATACACCTCCCTGTCGTTCCCAGAGTATCGGTGCCTTACCCCCGCTCTATATCTGCTCTTCGCCTCCTCCACGGTCTTGAACGACTTGGCCCTCCTTTGCGCCGGGAAGGGTCTGGATTGGAACACGCTCGGCGCGGCATTCGGCCGGGTCTGCTTGGGGATCGCTGCTTGGGAGATGCATCGTCGGCATTGTCGGGAGGCTGTGGGTGCGAGGGACTTCCACAGAAGCCTCGAGGAGGCTGTTGCGTGCGACATGGTAGGGGTCGATTGACAATCCTCCGGTAAGAAACGCTGAAGCTCTTGGGACTCAATGTCGCAAGATCCCATCAATGCGAAAGCTCTCGGTGAGCTCGGGCCAGAACCCAAAAATTGCGGTCCCGGAACAACAGTTGATGCGGCGCATTCGACCACTGCCAGGACAAAGCTCACCTTCTCACACCGAGATCTTACCGAGAAATATGGGTCCCCAATCCACCCTTAGGAAGCTTCTCTTCAGGCTCAACCCGACTTGCACCTTCCCAACACCATCCAATAACCCATACACAACAACAAAAAGACTTCATCCATCCCATTTCTTGGTTGAAAAATTTGTTATCCCAGAATTTTATCCCAACATCGGGCCTCCTTCTCCTGATTCAAAGACCCGTCTGAAATACCTCTCAGCTATGGACTCGGAGGTGGACCAGACGGTCAAAGACCGCCAGGAGGAGGATCAGCATTTGGGAGATGCACCACTGCAGCAGACGACTCTTTCACAAGGAACACCTCAACCCCCATCATCATCTCAGACAGCCTCAATACTCCCCACCACTTCCTCAAGCCAGGTTCTAGCACCTTCCACAAATCCAACAACAACAGATCCCACCTCACCAACAGTCAACCCCAGCAACACCATCTTAGAGACGACAGAAAAGCCAACAGAACCTCAAAAGATGGCACCTAAGAAGAAAGGCACTGCCTCCATCAAGAAGACCCCCAAGCGCGCCAAGGGTGGTACCGCAAAGGGCAGCAAGCCTAAGAAGCAGCAGGACACGCCCGCTGTGACTGATAGCAACCCAGCCTCTGATGATATTGCTGGATCGGACGATGAATCAGACAATGGACCTTACTGCATCTGTCGTGGACCAGACGATCACCGGTTCATGATATCGTGTGACGTGTGTGAGGACTGGTTCCACGGAGAGTGTGTCAACATCGCAAAGGACGTTGGTGAGAACCTCATTGAGCGCTTTGTCTGCCCCAACTGCACCGACGGCGACATGAATGTCAGTCTTTTCAAAAAGATGTGTGGGTACCAGCCGCATTGCAACAAAGCTGCACGACTGTACGATAGCAGTGTTGAAGTGAGCTTTTTCTGCTCTCTTGAGCATCGCCAGCTGTGGTGGGAGTGGTATGTTGCCCAGTTGCCTAAGGGCAGCTCAGCCAAAAACGCCACTCTTCATGACAGTCTCACGAGAGAGGAGTTCATGATCATCCTCAACAGTAAGCTGGCTGGCGTCGACCCAGAGGACGGCAAGTTCAAGATTAACACTCGCCCCTTTGCCCCACCTGCTGCCGGAGGTATGTTCTGCTCTCACCCCTCACTCACTCACATCACTAACATTTGCTGTAGCTGAGGGCTCTGACGCCAAGAGCAAGACTCTCCCCTCCAGCATCTTGACTGAAGAGGAGGAGGGCATCCTCAAGGCGTCGGCGGCGGACCGCTACAGGATGGGCGAGGAGACAGTCCTCTGCCAAAAGATGCTGCAGCTTCTCGAGATGGCCAACAACCGCCGAAAATCTCTCATTGCGTCCAAGCAGATGGACGATACCGCCTGTGGCTACGACTTCCGCCTCGATCAGGTCGGTGTCGTGGGCCCTTTTGGTCATTGGCTCAACAACTCGGACGAGGCCAAGGCCATTTTCAAGGCCGAAAACCTCGACGTCGGCGGCGACGAAAAGAATATTTGCGACAAGAAGCGGTGTAAGACACATCAGGGTTGGTATTCGATGCACTCCAGAGACGTGCGTCACCAAATGAAGCTGCTGGCCGCGGATGCTAACAAGAATCTCGACAACGAGAAACTCATCAAGGAGGCGGCGGCGGAGCGGAAGTTGAGGAAGGAGGCGGAGCACAACAGCACTCAGCACTTTGGTTCTGGCGGTGTCTCTTTTCCCAACTGAGTCTACTGGAGATTTGAGGCACGATGGCATGGCCTTTTTTTTTTGGCGGGAGGGTGTGGCATTGGCGTTTTTGGCGGTTAAGGGTTTTCAAGACGCTGGCCCAGGTTGACCTTCATCATGGTCTCGAGGAAGTGGTCATTGGCATTTTTGAGACCTGGTCTCGCAAGTATCGGGTGACGAACGGTCCCGTAATAGTCTCAAAGGCGACCTCAAATGGGCAATAGGTAGCTTACGATAGTCATCCAATGCGAGGGTGACGATTTGACTCTAGTATTCTAAGACTTCTACTGCGCCCGTCTATGCATCCAACTTCAACCGGTCCAGCATCGTATCAATCTTTCCGAGTAATATCTGGTAGTTAATGGCATCTGACGCGAATTCGTCCTCGGCCATCTCACCGCCCAGCGTCTTGACTCCTTCCTCGTCGCCGTTGTCAACAGACACCTCGACAGGCTTCTCGTGGGTGGCGTCCGACGCATCACCCTTGCCTTCAACCTGCTCACTCTGGGCTGCGATGGTCCCCGCCAAGGCGGCGTTGATCTCACCCTGCTCGTCCATCATCTCATCCAAGTTGGCGTCCTCGAAGCGCAGGCGGAAACGCTCGCCGAGGTAATACCGGATATCATCCAGCAACTCGATGGTATCCGTCTCCTCACGATTCTTGATCCTGGCCGCACTCTCGTTGATCAGCTCCGCAAACTCAGGCTCGTCGATGTAGTCCTCCAGCCGGTGGGCCAAATAACGCGCCGCAAACTCCTCCAGACGCTGCACCCGCAGGTCCCAGGCGGCGTGGATCACGTCGTAGATGTTGATGGGCTCCATCTCGGCCTGGCCGTCCCCTCCCTGACCCGCGGCGCCGTGCGTGCGGTCGATGAGCGCGTTGCTGGTGCCGCTGCCCAGGGTGCTGATGGCCTGCGCGGCCTTGGTCTTGAGCTTGTCGAGGAAGAGGATGTCGGCCGTGTAGAGCAGGTCTAGGGCGAGCTCGAGCGGGCAGTCGACCTTTTCGGTGTAGAGGAAGGTGAGGACGATCTCGAGCACCTCGGGCATGCAGTCCACGGTGACGACGTGCAGGTGCTCCGAGTCCTGGGCCTCCTTGAACTCGCTGGAGAACATGGTCTCGAAGTAGGGGCTGCGGATGAGCATCGCCTTGTGCACGGGGAAGACGACGGACCGCCGGGGCTTCTTCTCCTTGTCGCCGTTCGTCGCGCGGCCGAGGGGGATGCCGTTGAGGTTGGCGACGCTCTCCTCCGCCTCCTCGACGTCGTCCGCCGCCTCTTCCGTCTCCGGTTCGTGGGCGCACAGCAGGCAGTCGGCGAAGATGGAGTTGTCGTGCCGCCATTTGATCTCGTTCACCCGCTTCGTCTCGACGACCATCTTGTGGCCCAGGACCTTTTCGCGGTAGAATTGCTCGACCTGGCGCTGGGCGCGCTGCACCTCGTCCTGGTACCGCTGGCGGGCGAGGCGGCGGTCGTTGCCGGCGAGGATCGCCTCCCACAGCTTTTCGATCTCGAGCTGCTTGCTGAGCTTATCAACACCAGTGAGAACCTCCTCCTCCGTCGCGGTGCTCCGGGCGTCGACCAGGTCCCTCGGCACCTCGCCGAGGTACAGATAGCGCAGCGCGACCTGGAACGAGTCGACTGGAAGAGTCGTCGGCAGCTTCCACGTCGTTGTTTCGGGTGTCTCGGCCAGTTTCCTACTGAAGTAGGGTGTGCGTGCCGCGAGGAGGAACTTGTGCAGCTCAAAGGACTGCGAGGCCGCGATTAAGCTGATATCCGCCGTCTTGGGCACCGACTTTGTGAGCAGGGTGGTGATGTGTCCGGCCCATGGCTGCAGCGGATCCGTGGACTTTGAGTAGTCGTATTCGAGCAGGAGGTTACGTATCCTGTCGTTGAGCGCATTGTAGATGCAACGCTCGCCTTGGAACGTATTCCTCTCGGCCAGGGCGCCTGATTGAGTTCAGTCTCGAAGACCATTGCAAGTACGAGGTAAATCTCACCGGATTCCAGGAGGACCTGGACAAGTTCCAGATGCCCACACAGACTCGCCTTGACACCTCTCGTCAGTGACGTCCGAGCCACATTCTATTTCGGCGCAAGCTTACAATGATCAAGGGTGTGTAGTCAAAGCGGTCCTTGCCGTTGATGTTGACCCCAGCCGAGATCAACTCTTGACATGTTTTCAGGTCACCTCGTCGGCATGCCAGCAGAAAAGCCTCAAATTCGACAGATTGGTCGAGGGGATTTTCCTCCCGCAGGACGCCGCTCTTGATCAATTCATTTTCGTTCTTGAGCTGTGTTTCAAGTTCATGTTTCCGAAGCACCATGTTGATGGGTTGGGTGAAGACACAGCTTCTCTATATCCATAAAAGACTCCAAAAAAGATAGCAAGAAATGAGAAAAAGAACCAGAGACCCTCTGGTTTGCCTCCAGACCTTGGGACACTGAAGATCTTACAGCAGGAAGTCCGATAACTCCATGAGATCGCCTCCGCACGGGCCACTGATTCCCTTACGTGACTGCCTCTCACATCACCACCCAGTGCCCCACCATCAGACCCCTCTGTCACTAAGCTCCACCTTATCGATAGGCTGTAGGATTATCCGCCCTCCGACACTCACTAAGGCACCTGGTGGGTCTCCATCGGTTGCCATGGCGACCCACTCCAGTTGTTTACCGAGCCCAGATCTTGTTAGTGCCCATGCACTTCAGTTCACAGTTCACCAGCTTTGACTTCAGCAGTGCAGCTTTCCTAAGCAACCACCACGATACTAACCCAGCAGGTCTTGCGACATTGCCTCAGTTGCCTCTCAACTTCTATGGATACAAAGAAAGGTTTCTTCTGATCAAGTTTATTGCGCGTTGTGTCCAAGATGTCTTCAGAGGCGGACAAGTATGAGGTGCTGGAGAAAATCGGTATGCACGCCCATTCACGAGCTCTTCACGACCACCACCAGAGCTCTCAACTGACTGATTTTTTTCTCCCTCCAGGCCATGGCTCCTTTGGAGTCATCCGGAAGGTCCGCAGGAAGCAGGATGGCCTCGTCATGTGCCGGAAAGAGATCAGCTACCTGAAGATGTCGCAGAAGGAGCGCGAGCAGCTCCACGCCGAGTTCCAGATCCTGTCGACCCTCCGCCACCAAAACATCGTCGGCTACTACCACCGCGAGCATCTCAAGTCGACCCAAGACCTCCACCTCTACATGGAGTACTGTGGCAATGGCGATCTCGGTCGCGTCATCAGGGATTTAGCTGTCAAGGGACAGCGCGCGCAGGAGTCGTTCGTTTGGAGCATTTTTTCGCAGCTGGTTACTGCGCTCTACAGATGCCACTACGGCATCGACCCTCCCGAGGTTGGCACCAACGTGTTGGGCCTCTTCAGCACCGCGTCCAAGCCCAAGACGCCGCCCGGCACCATGACCATTCTGCATCGCGACCTCAAGCCTGAGAATGGTACGTCGTGTCAGCCCACTTGCCGTAGATGCACTGACTTACCGATTTTGCACAGTCTTCCTGGGAGAGGACAACTCTGTCAAGCTGGGCGACTTTGGTCTGTCCAAGATGATTCAGTCCCACGACTTCGCCTCGACGTACGTCGGCACACCATTCTACATGTCGCCCGAGATTTGCGCCGCCGAGAAGTACACCCTCAAGTCGGACATCTGGTCCCTGGGTTGCATCATCTACGAGCTCTGCGCGCGCGAGCCCCCCTTCAACGCCAAGTCGCATTTCCAGCTGGTCCAGAAGATCAAGGAGGGCAAGGTTTCGCCGCTGCCTAGTTGCTATTCGAGCGAGCTCATGGGCTGCATCAAGGACTGCCTGAGGGTCAACCCCGATCACCGTCCCGATACCGCGCAGCTTCTCAACCTGCCCGTTGTCCGCCTGATGAGGAAGGAGAGGGAGGTCGTTGAGCTCAACAAGGTCATCAAGACCAAGGAGGATTCGATCGCGCGCCGCGAAAAGGATTTGGAGGAGAAGATTGCCAGCTTCGAGACTGACAGGGCTTCGGTTAAGCAAGAAGTCGACGCCTCGTTGCGAAGAGAATGGGAGGTCAAGGCGCGTCTCGAGATTGACCGTCAGATCAACCAAGAGATTGAGGCTCTCCGCAAGCGATTTGAGAGCGAAGTGCAGGCTCGCGTTGAGGCCGAGCTGCAGAAGAAGGCTGCTGAGGCCCAGGCCCAGGACCTCACCTCCTCCCAGACCAAGTCCGAGTACCCGAGATCTTCCGTTGGCAACGCCAGTGGAGACGAAGAGTTGTCGACCTCGACGGACATCACCGACATTTCCGCAGACAGCCCCGTCACGAGCAACGAGCTGAAGAAGGTCACCCGCACTCCCTTTGGCCGAGCGCAAACCATGTTCGTCGGCGGCATGGGAACCCCCATGGACATCGAGATGGCTTCTCCGTCCCCTATTGCGATTGCTTCTCTGTCGCTTTCTCCTAGGCGTAATGCTGCTACTAAGGTTCCCAACGCTAACAGCGGCAACCTTTTCTCATCGAACGTCACTTCAGGCGACCCTATGTGGGATCTGCCTCGCGACACCATCAGCATCGATTCAGACGATGAGGACATTGTTCCCTCGCCGACTCGCAACATCAAGTCACGACAGAACCCCTTCACTTCCAAGAACCGCCCGGTTCTTACCTCGCAAAAATCTGTCCCCATCACGCGCGTCAAGCCTCAGACCTCTTCGGGCGCGTTGAACCAAAACAAGACACTGCCTGCCCTGCCGAACATGGCATCGAACCCGGACTTGAGCCGTGGCCTGCGCGAGCGCTGCCCGTCTCCTAACCGCCGCCTGAGTAAGATTCCGTCGGCGGCGAACCTCTCTTCGGTCGCGAACGGCAGCGAGTCCCCCGGCGGTCTCTCCCGCAAGAACTCTACCAAGAAGGATCAGGAGCCCCTTGGTAAGGTTGCGGCGAAGAACAACATCAAGGGCAGAACGCTCGTCGAGCTCCAGCAGGCCCGAGCCGGCGGCCGCCCTCTCTCTGCTGTCCTGTCCGGCGGCGAGAACATCAGCCCTAAGAGGGCGTTCAAGGACCGCATCGCGGACCGCCGATCCAGCGGCGGCGAGCCTGCCGCGGTGTGGGATCCTGAACGGGACGAGATGCCCAGTCCGTTCCTGGTGCGACGCAAGCCCATGACCAGAGTCTAAGACGATTTCTTTTCTATTGGCATAACACGAGCGTTGGGTGGCGAAGATACCATAGCATGCACACGGGTCATTCATTGGTTGTTGTTTTGTCATTAACCCTCTCTTTTGTTCCGGCGGCACCGAAAAAAAGTATCTGGAGAAGACGCTCCGATGGAGATAATTGTGGGTGTTTATACACAGCTGTTCTTGAGTCCTGGTGATGACCAGACAGGACTCTCGACATACACACTTATGAAGATGAATTTCGGAGGTGTTGGAAAGGGGCGGGACGGTGTTGCCGGACTCGGCTGGGTGTCATTTACATTGCAGACGTTGTTTACGGCGTTGGGTAGATTGTTGGCTGCTTGTTGTATAAGTTGCATAGGGACTGCAGGTGTAGTTTTATTACTGATGAACAGATATCCTACTTCAAACCATGTCTCTTGTGCTCCCGTCACATGCGAGTTGGTGATCATGATGACTGCTGCCATCTCCTGCATGCCCGATCTCCCAAGTATTGGATATGGCATGCAGGTCGATATTGCGCGCGCCAATAGTTGCCAGAGGCAGCCGCAGCTCCCCGCGATTCGACATCCTCGACAACCGCGTGTTGTTATTTGTGGCATCCAATCGGCGCTGATCGAGTTACCTATCTGGTGCTTCTCCGCAGCCTTTCGTCATTTGAAAGTTCGAGACAATCCGGGGTTTGGTCTGGACGAAGGAAAAACGAAAGAAAACGGCCGCCAGTCAGCGAGAAAAAACATAACCTGCTCACATTCCAGATCGCTTCGCGAAGACGCCCCTTGACGACGCCATGTTTTCTCCTTGACTCTCGTAACTGACACCAATCACCGCTTCCCGACAGAGAGAGGTCTCCGAGACAAAGCAAACGGCGAGAAACAAGCAGAAACAACAGGGACATGGACTCCGTACCAAGGTCCATGTTTGCTTTTGATACACCGAGTTCGCGGGTAGGTAAGCGGTTCGTAAGCAGAGTGAACCCCTACCGATATCGCTTTGAGTTTATTGCGACCCTACATGATTCAGTATACACGTCGACTACGTGGTTTTGATGATCTCATCACTCTAAAAGGACGGACTCCTTTCTCGGAGGGGAAGGGGAGGGAGCGGGCTTGAGTCGCCCGACTGCCGGGTCTGTACCGAGCTGCATGTCTCAGAGACACCGGTCCGTCATCCGCATAAGCGTGCCTTCAAAGGCCGCCTTGTAGGCAGCACGTAGGCAACGGAAGGGTGTAGTAGGGATTGTGATATATGAGGGCCGAACCCGCTGATCACCGCTGCGAGGCCATCATGGCGCTGAGACATGAGCCACGACGTACATCATGTACGTGCGTGCTCGCTTGGCCGTCGCCTGCGGCAGGCTGAGCTAGCTTCAATGTTCTCTTCGACAACTGTCGACGACCGGCGGGCTGTGTCGTTCGCCCGGATGCCCGAAAGGCCCAACCAGGTTTTTGGGTGTTGATGGCTGTGCATGCTTGCTTTCCCTGACAGATGAGGGGGGGTTCTTACCAAGTTTTCTCGTCTCCGGGACTGTGGACTTTTCTGTGCGTCCCCAATGATATGACCGGTTTTCAGCTGGATCTTTGGGGGCATGTGGCCGAGTATGGTTCGTTCATCAGCTCATGATGCTGTGGCCCTATGCGATTTCGGGTTTGGTGTTCTTTCTGAGAGATGTTTGCTTTTTCCTGTGACTTCCTCGCTTGGCTGCCCCTTTGCCCACGCATACATGTACACACAGACACGCCCCCTTACGCCAGCCAACCTGACGCCTTTTCTGGGACCCCTGGAGCAGCAGCAGCAGCAGCAATAGCAGTGCCTTCTTGCATACGGGGAAGCTACTGCGAGGGGGATCACAGGGAAGCACTGGGCACAGAGAGGTCTGAATGCTTGTTGATGTTGGTCGGAGGCCGAACCCTTTTGTGAAAAGCCCCGAAAGAAGAAAGGAGCGCTCGTCCCAGATCCCGTGTCAGCGGCAAGGCGTGATGGGGGATGCGGGCGGGCGGGCGGGCGGCAGGTCAGAACTCTGGCCCTTTTCTCTGCCGTCTTTCGCTCTCTCAATGTCTTGAGCGAGACACTACATGGGGCTAACGAGGTGGTTGTCCAAGTTGGACTAGTGCTCTCTGAGGAAGGATACGCTGGGGGCTCACGTTTCGAGAGAGACACACAAGGGGGTTTGGTTGGCTTCAATTATGGCTTGCCTTTTTGTCGCCCGTCATGAGCTGAGCTAGTCATGGGGGAGTCATGGGGGTGTGGGTTGTGCAGTAGAGTCAGATTTATCACATCGTGATCGTGACGGCGAGATCTAGATTGCACTCGCCCATTCCTCGGACTTTGCAGATTAGGTTCCGGGGTGTGGAGGAGGATGAGGAGAGGCAGATGAGGAGGCTGGGCCGCGGGCTTTGCTCTTGTGTCGTGGTGTCTCACCCGCAACGAGATTGTCTCAATGAGGTTGATGAGCAAGGGGAAGTTTCCCACATTCCGCGTCACTCCTCCACAGAGAGAACGCGCGGGCGCGTGGTTGGCATGGAGCGTCACCGGACCAACCTCCGTCATCGAACAGTCGGGAGGCGGCTAGCTAGTCTTCGACTCAACATACCCTCGACTGTAAGGGTTCACCTCACCGTCCAAGCGAGAGACGGTTGAGAGGGGACGGGCATGTTGGCCAAACGCGATGTCTCAAGCCACGCGAAGGCGCCACGGTCTTCTAGTCGGACTTGGGACCGCGACTCTAACGGCAGCTAGAACACTCTTCGCGCTTCTTCTTCTTCTTTATCTCGACTCTCGGCGGCCCGTGGACGGACGCGGCACACGTCCTGCATGTCGCACTCGGATCCGGGGATTGAAAAGAAGCACGCCCACGTTTGCAAAGCCCGCTCCACGAACCCCGGTCTCCGAAAGGGAAAAAGAAGGGCCTTTAGACGAGACACCTCCCATCGGTGGGCGTTTCTTTTTCCCCGGATGGCCCTACCGAGAACAGAAGTGACGTCCGACGTTGCGGGATCGCCAAACGTTCGTTTCTCGGGTTCGATGCAAGGTTCTCGCTGCAGCTCCTGCAGCAGCTCAGCAGACAGACAGGGCCACGGAAGCCGCAGCGAAACAGTCAAATCTCAATAGCTGCTGCTGGATGTTGGGCCGGTATTGCCTACGGTATGCCTCGCCTTGTCCCCGCGTGCGCGCGTTCTTCGTTGCTTTTCTCCTCAGGGTATCATTCGGCTTCCAGGTTGGGCGCGCGCGCGCGCTCTCCTGACGGCTCTGCTTACGAAGGCATTACTTGACTGACCGGTTGGTTTGACTGAGACCCCCTCTCCGAATAAGCACGATATTTCCAATATTCTCACACCGAGATGGGCTAACAGCCGTTTCCAGCCAAAGGGATGTCGACAAAAGAAGGCAGCCCGTGATGCACTGCGCAGGGGGGGGGGCTCGCGCCAGCCGCGTAGCCGCCTCCCTCGAGCTCGGAGCGCCGTGTGACCACCCCTATGTTCCGGGTCGATCAGCACGAGTGTCTGGTTTCCCGGGTGTCATTGCGGCGGCGGGCATGGGGGAGGCTGAACCGTGACTGGCCAGTAACCGGACGGTGGTTGAGGTCGACGACAAGGGGAACGGGGGATCACCGCCCAGCCGCAGGACGTGCATACCGGGGAGAGTGTGATTGGGAACCACGGAACCTGCTTCTCTGCTGCCACTACGCCTCAGCACGGGGAGCAGTTTAATCTCGGGGCGCTTTGCGGTTTGCGGATTGCGGAACGGCTGTGTTTGCCCTGCCGCTTACGCAGGCATTGTTGGCTTTCAGGTGAGAGTCAGTGGAAGAGGGAGAGGCAACACATGGCTTGGAGCTACGACAAGCGAGCGGCCGTTGGGCTGAGCTCGGCTGCACTGGAGTCTGGACATCACCGTGCCGTTGACGGAGGGCAGATGTCGGTTCTGGCTGTCTGCTGCTTCGGCTTGCTGCCGTGTGGCTGCTGACTATTGGAACGTCTGGAAATGCCATCCGCACGCGGCACGCCTTGCATGCTCTGCCCTTCTTGCACGCACCCCCTTCCCGCGCCCAGCCCTGCGAGCGTTGCCATGGCCCTAAGGCTTCGACCTCTGAGTCTAGAAGCCCTCGGACGAGCTGTGGCGTCTGCGGGCGCGGGATTTGGAAGGGGGGAATGATCAGAGGGTGTCGTGACAAGGGCAAAAAGGGACTTTCTGGCTGTTGACTTGTCGAAGCTCTCTGATAATCTGATTCCCAAGAACAGCTTGGCGACTGGCAAAGACGAGATTGCCATCTCATTCCCCCACCTGGCTGTAGAGCGCAACGCAAGGTAGACTATCACCACCCCCATCCGTCTCTATGGCTGCTGCTGTTGGAGAAGAAACAGGCAGGCAGGCAAAAAGTGGACGAGCCCGTCCTGATTTCCTGCGAATACCGCGGCCGGCAGTGAGACTACTTGCTATAACAGGTTAATGGACCGATGTAGAGGGCGAGGGCCACACCCCCCTCTGAGGTCTAGGCGACGCAGATTTGCGAGATCGCAGTGTGTGGGCTGTCACATTTTTTCTTTCTCGCCGGCCCTACAGGATAATGTGACAGAAATCGCCAGCGGGCAGAGCAAGGAGATTTCCGTCCGGCTCTCGCGTGTATGCGTCGTGTGCGAGTGTGCCGTGTGCGGTGGATTCACTTTCACCGCTTGCATACATCGTGGGCTTTGGATCTTCAGAGGGATCCATATACGCACCCCCTCTTTGCCTTACTCATCCGCCATCATGTGTCTCGTCTATGGGATATCTCCTGAGCTAAAGTCTTGTCCTGAAGCAGGCCAGCGGGGCCGGTTTCCGTGTAGACTGCTCTCAAAGACAGAAGATCGCGATATAGGAGAATGGGAAGTGACTCCGTTGGTGCGTAATGAGGCCTGCATGGGGAGACACGGAGAGGGGGCGACGGTCGTTGACGTGCTGATATCTGGCTCCCACACATACACACACACACACACACACACACACACACCACACGTACTGCGCACCCATGGCAATGCGCTGGTGATCATCCAGTGATCTCTGGTACGGCACGTACGGAGCGCATATGCGGTGTCCTCCTTTACGAAGGAACATAGTGTGTAATAATGTATTTTTATTCGGGAAGCTGTATATCTACACCCCCATACCCCCCCTTACCCTCACCCTCTATTTTAAACCCACCCCTAAGTTATCTTTATAGCCCTAAAAGGCTATATAGATTATCTTTTTAATCTTCCTAAGATAGTTACTATAAGCTTAGATATATATAACTATTTTAAGGTCCTTTAACTTAATCTTATTCTTTTTAAACTAATAATAGATCTTCTTAAACTATTTATAGATCTTCTAAAGGACTGAATTATTACTTAATTTCTCTTAATAACTTTTTTTATAATGTTAATTAAAGAGTAATAAGTAAATAGTAGAATAACTTTTAAGTACTACTACTATTTTATTCTTAGGGTCCTTTATAGTAATATAGTATATCTCTTTTATTCTAACGTTAGTAAGGAATTTCTTAAATTCTAGACTATTATTTATAGGATTATACTTAAAAGTATAGCTTATTATAATAAGTTTATTAGTATACTTATATATATTATAGTTCAGTATTATAAAGTATAGTTAGTATAGTATAGAAGAGATAAAAAGTAAGGTAAGTTTTATTTCTTTCTCTTTAATAACCTCTTAGAATAAGTTATTTCTAACTTATCCCTTAAAGGTTTTTAACCTACTAGTTAAGACTATTAAGGTAAAGGTTATTAAGGTTATTTATATCTTTTCTTAAGGTTCTTTTAATTATGTCCTAGTGTAAAGTAGGTACTATAAATATAGCTTAAATAGTGTTTTCAAATAGTGTCACACCCCCACACGAAGATTGTGGTAGGGCCCACCGGTTCAAAAGCATATGCGGTGTCCATACGGATGCCTCACTCAGGCCCATTTCTGCCCCCCCGTAGCGTGTGAGGTGAACATGAGGAATCAGGGATCTTCAGCGAGATGGGGGGCCAAATAGTGCAGCTTAAACGGGGGCCCTTGCGGAGCGGACGCTCTGTGGCTCCTTCAGACGGCGAAATCGTGCCATATTACCTGTGCCAAGGGGCGCTGACCGTCCGGAGGGGGAAGGCTACGAGCGCGTTGGGCCGTGTCTGGACGCTTAGTGGACGCTTATGAATGAGAGATACGGAGTCGATCGTGAGGCCTGTCCCGCTGCCGGCTTGCTCGCTGCGGTCGCGAATGAGAGACGTGTTTGCGTAATAAGCTCCGTTTAATGGAGGTGTCAAGAGACGTTACATGCAACGCCGGCCGACATCTCGCCAGAGGCCGCGGGCGGGAGAGCTGGGAAATGGGGGGAGAGCGAGAGAGCGTGATGGAGACAGACCGCGGTCGATGTCAGCGGACCGCATGAGCCCTGCTGGGCCGCACGACGAGCCTTTTCATCTATCTGCTGGAATGAGGTTGTGATGAAAGGGCTCGAAGGATGCTGATCGTCACTTGTTTCTCTGGCCCTGGAAGATGGCGACCTTCGTGGAAACAAGCCGGGATTCTCCCCTCTAGATAGAGAGTGGGCTCGGCATGACAGCATCTGCGGCGGACGGGCAGAACTCCAGACTGCTGGGTCCTCAGAGCCCCTTGTTCATGAGACAGCGGCAGCAGACAGACAGACAGAGTTCTCGTTCGGAAGGTTTTTCTGGTCACCGCGATTGCAGAGACCATGCCTGCCCCTTGGTTCCCACCCACCGAACATGCTCATCTCCCCTTCCCCCCCTTCTCCTCGCTGAGTTTCTTTCGGGGTTATGCCTTCGGGGAATCGGGATAGACTGCGATTTGCAAGATCCCTGGAAATGATCCTCTGAATCGCGGAGCTCCTCCTAGTCGCCCCCAGGCCCACGATTTTCGATACGTATGCAAGCACAGCCTCGCTGTCTGCTTGCCAGGGGGGTGGGTGGTTGGTACCAAAGAAGGGTGGGCAGAAGCAACTCAAGAGCAGCCAGTGAGCGTACGCCGGATCGAGGTCAAGCTCGACTCGGAGTCCTCCCGTTTTGTGTCATGAACCTGTCCGCCTTATTGCCTGCCGTCTCCTCCGGGCTGCCGCGCAAAGAAACTGGATTTGCGTGAGTACTTGAGTACGTATCGACGGCCGACGCAACTCTGCAGCCCACAAACGGTCGCGGAGAACGTGTCTCTTGCCGGGATCACCCCTATTCCCGACTCCCGGCGGCGAGGAAACTGTGGACGGCTCCTCTGGATGATGTACCCACTGCAGCTAGTTCCTCGTGAGGTGTCCACCGAGGGCGAGACGTTGAGAGTTCGTAATGGAAGGTTTCTCTCGCTCTTTTGAAATTTTCCTTCCCTTCTGCCCGCCCTATTCCAGTTGATCGAACTCTCTCATAGGACTCCAATTTTACCCAATATTTCCCAACCTCCCCTGTCCCTAGTTGCCAGGAAGAAGGGCCCCAGGCGGTCGGTACTCGCGGAGCCTCGACCGCTGCTGAACGACGTCAGGGTAATTATCAAGGACGGTGATCGGTGGGCCGCAGGACTCCAGTCCAGCGAGAGAAAGAGAGGCGTACCAGGGGGGGGGGTTTCTCTTTTGAGGGGAAAAAGGGAAGAGCGGCAGGGAAGGGATCCACGACCACGATGCAGTTGTCGATTTGGGGATAGCTCGAGGGGGTCCAACCTGCATGAGCTTCTGCTTCTGTCTCGAAGAGATGCCGTGCCTCTGGACCCCCTTCTGCCCACTCAGAGCCGGTTTTTGTAAGCACAGGCTTCGACAATCTCCGGAACTCGCCCGACAGCTCGGTACGGGCTGCTTGGTCGGCCCTGTGCCTGGCCTCGCTCGCATGTGCTCGGGTTGTCCTCCTCCAACGTACGGATTGGACAGTGCTCTTCTTGTCTTCCCACAGCTGCGGCACGCCAGGAGAGCTGCACGTTTCCGTATCCAGCACGTCCCCCCCTCTCTCTCCTCGGAATAATGACTATCCATCACGTCTTGCTGGTTCCAACCGCCCCGTGGCATGTTACACTTGCAGGGCGGCGGGCCGCTAACATAGAGTCGTAATATCGAAAGAAAAAGCATCCGATGTCCGTTCACCGGCCGGGGCTCCCATTCCTGCTTCTCCGAACGGATGTCATCATTGATGAAGCCTATGGATGTCGATATTGTTATTGTTGTGTGTCAAAGAGCTGTCAAAAAAAAGCAAACCGGAACGTCGGTGCTGTCTTAGCACAGGCGGATATAGGGGGCATCTCCAGAGCCTGGAGCAGGGAGCCAGGGCTTTGTTCTCACGGGCAGGACTCATTTCGCAGTCCGCCTGCGTTCCTGCTGACAGGGCTGGACTTGAGGGGGTCACCCTTTCTCTGCTGGTAGAGATTCCCAAACGGTCGTCCAGCCCCTCGTCGGGGCGGAAGCAGGGACATCCATCTCTCGAGCCATGTGGCTTGCGAGTCATCCGTGTTCCAATTACCAGCTCTCCAATATTCGTCGTATTTGGGGCCCGGCTTCCCCGCAGGCGCGCGGCGACCGAGTCGTTGGAGATGAGCAAGGCCTCTGTGTATTGCCATGCGAGCCTGCCTTGCTGGTGGATACTTACATGTTTTGCTGGGCAGCTGGAAGCTCAGGAAAGGGACTTTGGTTTCTTCATTCTCCTCGTCTGCCCTCTCAGGCGCTGAAGGCGGCAAAGGGGCATCACACCGCAGGAGACAGAGAGCGTCATCGCGCTCAGAGTGCGAGCGAACCATGGGCATTACCCACTGATGTGCAGTCGAAGCACGAAGCCGGGGGAGGCATCTGGCAAGCAAACCGCGTCTTGGCTGGCTGCAATTGGTAGGCGGCGTGTTCCGTCCGTGTTCGCTAGACGATGAAGCCTTGATGCGCATGCGGTCCCCTGGACCATCCCCTTCAACGGCCGGCCTCTCGTGCGTCCGTCCGATGCGGCGGGCAGGTTCGACGACAGCAGCAGAAGCAGCAGCAGCAGCAGCAGCAGCAGAAGCACGGCAGCGGGTACCGAGGTGCGGTCAACATCCATCCATGGAAGGGATCCGTGAGGAAGCAGTGACGGGCGAGCTAGGCTCGCAGCGTGCTCCCTGCCGCTTGCATCCATCCCGCCGGCTTGCGCGTTGGAGTCTGGACAGGAAGAGGGAGGGCCAACATGCCGGGGGTCCGTCTGGTGGTCTGGCGTTGCACTGCAGACATCCCGATAGCCATCGTGCAGCCGTCTGTGTCGATGGGGAGCTGCTTCGCTGCTCACCTTGGAACCGCAAGCATACACCGAGGGTGGCCACGCAGCCCATAGGCACGGGCAATAAGCTGTCGCCAAAGGATTGGCGACGGGCGCACCGGTCGACGTAAGGGTTGCAGCGGCCTGCAGATGCGCGTTGCGTGCCATTTGCTGGCTTCTCGCACCCAAGAAGCGGCATTTCTCAAGGGAAGCATGTGCTGGTCATGGACACGGCATGTTGGCCGTGTGTTGAGATGGAGGTTGCGTTGGCGGGAGGGACGGCCAATGAATCTGCAAACTCCTTGATCCTTCCCCCATCCATCGCACACATCTCATCACTATACAGCATTCGACATGCTTTCGTCGAAATGGAAATGGCCGAGGAATGTGAGACGGAAACCCAAAGGGAGCCTGGATCTTCAACTTGGACTATCGTCGTCGGGGCGTTGCAGTAGGGAGAGACAAGACAGTTCGGAAAAAGCAAAATAAACAACAGAGACACTCGATTGGACGTCCCATCCCGGACGTATTCCACTTTGGGCAATCTCATCGCATTGACAGGTTCCCTGGGCGTTATTAATAGAAATGTGAACTCAGGCTTCTGAGCCCGTATGTCTCCCCCGCGACGCAAAGAAGCGCCCGTTGCGACTCGGACCGTAAACGGAAGCATTTTGCAATTCAAGGAAATGACGGCTGTCCGTAGGGGGGCTGGTTGGGGGACAGTGAGGCAAGGGAAAGAAGCATCCGGTTGGAAGAAGAGTCGTTGACTGGAATGTTTGTCCACCAAGCGACGTTGGCGGATCAGGGCGGCTAGGGCCCGTGGTGTCTGGCCCAAGCATCCAAGCGTGCATGTGTGTGTGTGTGTGTGTGTGTGTGTGTCACTGGGATGGGCCGGACTGCTCTGCTGCCAGCCCAGCAAGCCGAGCTGTGGCTGATAGCGGCCGTTCGACCTTACAATCCTAGAGGAAGGCAAGGGGTCGGAAGTGCGGGAAGCGACTGACGGGCTCAGGTCAGGCCATGATGACGCCCGGAGGCGTCGAGTGAGATTTGGAGACACACGCGGAGGAATAAGAAAATGGCAACGAGTGACAGCGCCGCAGTGGCATCCCGGCTCTTTTTTGACGTCCCAATGGACGATCGATTGGGGGGGCCTGCAGGGGCCTCGCAGTTCTCGACAGGCCTCTTCTGAAGAGGGACGGGGAAAAGAAGAAGCCAAGCGCATGCGACGACGAGGACCACGAATCTGGCAATCCCGGGGGGAGATAGGGAGGTGAGATGGGTAGATGCAGCGTGCCAGATGCGGGAGAGCAAGAGAGGGGGCCAGTGAGAGAGAACGTGACTGAGTGAGACTCTGCAAGAGCAATGAGCAAAAGACTACAAGGCCGAGTGCGTACGTGTTTTGATGAACGACACCGACTCAGTGAGATGAGTGTAAAGCAAAAAGTCGAGTCGTCGAGTGATCCATCAACAAGGGCCCTCAGCTAGCGCGATGGATAAAGAACGGGTTCCAGGTTCAACCTACCCATTCAACCACGGGTCCTGAACGCTTGCTAGCACGCTTTCAGAAGAGAGTGCATCTCTCGCGTGGTGGCCCCGTTGGGTCGTCCAGTCAAGAGCGGTGCTGGCAGGGCAGGGGAATCCCGGCTGATCGTCGCGGAGGCTGGAGATCACAGGATTGTCCCTTGGGCCTCAGCTTCTCTTCCCATACCAACCCAGTTGCCCGCAGACCGGCCGTGGGCGTAGGGAACTTTCGGGAGGATGGGAGAGAGGCGTCCAATGGGATTGCCGGCCGGGGTGGTCGACGAGGGAGGCAACGTGAAAGTTGGGGAGGGGAGGGGAGGCATGTCACTGGAAGAGGAAGGCTAAAATCTGCACTGGTTCATGTCGGTTCTTTTGGATCAATCGCTCTCTTTTGGGGGCGAAAAACACCCTTTCTCCAACTTGGCTTTTGGCTCGGGCGAGGAACGTACATGTCCGCCGCCACAGCTCTAGCCGAAACCCTCGGGAAGTCACGTTCAGTCCGGACAACCTGGCACCTCTCTGGGGCCCAAGGGGAGATCTAATTGAGATTGTCCGCCGTATTGTGTAGTTCATACTGCGCCAAATCTGGCGGAACGGTGCGGCTTCAATGCGCCCGGCGGGCGGAATTGCAGGAGCTGGCTCCGAATTGCTAATAAAGCTGTTCCCAGCGGCCGACCTCGCGGATGCAATTTGGGGTCCTTCTTCTGGCCTCCCCCACTTTCGGAAATTTCAACGCAGCCGAGGGATGGACAAGGGTCCCAGGCGTTGTCGTTCCACAGACGTTCTAGGGGCAGAGCCAAGGGGGGCAAGCTAGCTTGAGTCGAGCGTTGAATGAAGACCGGCGAGCGGAAGAATGGCGGGAAAGAGAAGAGACCTCTGCGAAGCCGAGGCGAGGCGACGGCGGAAGGATGAGCTAGAGTCGTCGCTATTGAAGAAGCACATTCCCCGGGCCTCTCGACGTGTCTCGCTCCGTGTTTGAGCCTCATTTCCCCAGAGCGCCGCTGGAATCCCCTCGCCGTTTCGTCACACTCTAAATCTCGCGGCAGGAATTCCTGGAGACAAGCAGCAAGGCACTGAGATGGCGGCGGCGGCGGTGGTGGTACACAAGCGGACGGCTCCCAAAAGCAAGCTGATGGGATGAGGAGGCCAAGGGTTGGGCGGGTGCCCCTGT
Organism: Colletotrichum tropicicola; assembly: GCA_025962755.1. Classification (NCBI taxonomy): domain Eukaryota; kingdom Fungi; phylum Ascomycota; class Sordariomycetes; order Glomerellales; family Glomerellaceae; genus Colletotrichum; species Colletotrichum tropicicola. Next base: position 76,702 of record JAOWMA010000253.1, read on the forward strand.
GCTGATCGACAGATCCTTTCTACGTCTTCGTGCGCTTTTGGCTCCGCATCCCGGTCGGCGACCCTGCCGCCCCGAAGGAACATGCCGCGGAAGGCCGAATGAGCGTGCTGGTGACGCCCGTCGCACCGGTACTGGGCGCTGGCCATTGGTCCAGACGCGCGCGGGCGGCGGGATTTGGATGGGCGACATCATCGTTCATTTCATCAGATGGCAGGGCATTCGAGCATGGGGGGTGCTGCACACAACAGACTCACACCTAGGTTGCCTCTCGAGTCTCGAGATGCCTTCACAACGGACTCAACGGGAGTTAGACGGCGCCGGAACTGCCGCAACTAGGCTTCACTTCCCGGGCGGCGGCCCCGATGGCTAGCACGCTGTCAAGTCATCTTCTTCAAAGTGCCGACCGACTGTGCTCTCTTGTTGGAGACGAGGCAGCCGGCGCGTTACTACGACGAAACCTACTACCATAGTGCGCGGAGCCCAGGCGGTCGGCAGTTGCGTAGTGTAGTGTCTTGTGGGCTCGTGAGTGCCATGAGCCACCGGCATGTTTGCCATGTGGTGGTGCTGGGCTGGAATTCGGCTGTGTTGATCATCAGTCAAACTTTACATAAGCTCCGGGGCTTACAAGACATACGATGGGAGACATGACGCAAACGGACCCAGGCCTGTCTCACCGTGGCACATATTCACCGACTGCGAATCCAGCCCTTCGATTTGCACTTCACAAACTGACAGGTGACGGGACTTGCCTGTGCTCTCTGGGCCCTACCCTTGCCTCCAAACACTCATCACAGGGTGAATGGGCGGGTCCGGTGATGGATGATCTGCGACTGGCAGTTGAGAGGTTTCTGTAAGGGGGTCGAGAAATCGGATGCGCAACCGGCATTAATCGACCTGAAGCACAATCCGCACCAAGCGCACATCGGTCGGCTTGTCATCCGTGACACCACTCGTGCTTCTGGACGATCATGCAGGCGCCAAGCGGCGCACATGGCACACGACGAGTTGCAACACGGCATATTGCCACGGGTCGACTTTAGAGTTAACGGGACATTTGGCAGCGAGGGGGATCCGGATGGCATTCTCTCCGCAAGAGCCAAGTGTTCGCGGGGTCGCTGTCCAAAACATTTGACGGGTGAGACGTGAACACGCATACGTAGACGATGATGTAGCCCGCCTCCCCATGCTTTTGAACCAGTGGGCCCTACCACAATCTTTGTGTAGGGGTGTGACACTATTTAAAAACACTGTTTAAGCCACATTTACAGTACCTATTTTACACTAGGACACAATTAGAAAAATCGTAGGAAAAAACTACTATAAATAACCTTAATAACTTTTATTTTAATAACTTTAACTAATAAGTTAAAAACTTTAAAGAGATAAGTTATAAGTAATTTATTTTAAAAAGTTATTAAAAAGAAAGAAATAAAGCTTACTTTATTTTTTATTTCTTTTATACTATACTAACTATACTTTATAATACTAAGTTATAATACTTATAAGTATATTAATAAACTATATAATATAACTATAAACTATAATTATACTT
>JAOWMA010000254.1:0-78057 GCA_025962755.1 Colletotrichum tropicicola
ACTAAAATAAAAAATAATTTTATAATATATATAAATAAAAGTGAAATTAAATAAATATTAATTAGTTACTATAAAGACTTCCTAAAAGAGATATATAGTATTATTAACTAAACTAGAGGTTAAGATAGGCGGAGAGGGTAGAGGGTAGGGGGTAGGGGGTAGGGGGTAGGGGTAGGGGGCGTTGGATGGCAGTTTTGTCAGCTCAATTGGATTAATCACACAAAATTTCACACTTCGCGGTGAGGCAACAGCCGGTCTCCTAGCTGTGCCAGTGCCAGCCTCGGCCGGAGGTTCCCTACCAAAGCCAGCCTGCGTGCAGTTTGCTGACCCAGGTGAGCGATCCAGTCAGCCCGGCCCTGACAGATATCGCCCCCCACTGTCAGCTGTGGTCGTCCAATAGAAGAGGGCTATCTTCGGTCTGGTGCTGATCTTTCGGCATTTTTCTTTTCGTCCGTCTCCTGCCGAATCTGCCAGGGACGCAGCCCTCCTGCTGGGATGAGCCAGGGGCTTGGGATACTGGGTGGGATGAGGAGACTTGCTCCTTGGCTGACTGGGTTGAGTGACCTGGTGATTCATTAAGTGACTGGCTGACCGGCCACGAGCCGCTCAAAACTTTTCATGTTGTCAATCTCAATTCTCGGGACCGGGTGACGAGGAACAACAGTCTGAGGAGACGAGTTTCTGGGACTGAAGAAATTGCCGTGCTCCTTCTCAGAGGGCCCACGCCCGGCCAGCGAAGGGGAGGGCGAGTCGACGTCCATTCGATGACCAGTTCATCTCCCGAACCGCCGGGCCTAGAACGTTGCCCTTTTGCTTCCCAAGTCGCGTCATAATATCAGTCGCAGCAAGAGCATGTTGCTGATCAAGAAAAGCCCCCCCCCCCCTTGAAGCTGAGACGGAATATGCAACTCGGCTATTTGCTACTCTGCAGATCATGTCCGGATGGGTAGAATCGGGTTTGTTATTTTCTGGCCAGGGGCTTTCGCCGAAGGAGATCCGGCAGAGGAGGAGATGAGATGTGTCTCCGGGGGGGGGGGGGGGGGGTTCCACCAAAGAATTCAAGCTTGCTTCACGCAACGGTTTCTTTGGTTATGCGGCGTCGAAAAAGAAAGCATTCCGCGCGATTCTGGGGAGGGAGCAGAACCGAGACGAGGGGTCACAGCCGTACGTGTGACGCCTTCACCGGTGAGGGCCGGGCTTTCTTTTTCCTGACTGTGCTGTCGCTAGCCGGCAAAGCGAGCACCGGCGCGGGAGATGGTCCCACACCGGTGGGCATAGAGAAATCGGTCTCACGGGAGCCGGCAGCTTCGGACGGAGGGTAGCGGCCTGCCCCATCTCCCTTGCGTCTCGGTGTGCCGGGGCTGGTCGCAGGCCGCGGGCGTGGGGAGAAGAGGCTCGTGCGAGCTCCTGGCGTCGGTCCATTCAGTCAGCCAGGTTGCTGGGCGTAGGAAGAAGAACAAGCTCCCTTGTCTTGATGGGGTTCATCAGTGATATGCGGGGATCCGTCTGAGGTAAGTTGATATCGTTCAGCTACTGCTAAGTTATGTGGCCAAGACGCAGATGAGGAGAGGGATCAGGAGATGATGCATCTCCGGGCAGTGAGGAAGGTCCGGGTTTCCAGGAACAGGCCAGATCGTTCGTTCGTCCTGTAAGTATCCTTCTGATAAAGCAAAGGGAAAGTGTATCGCGGCTGCGAGCAGATATGTCGGCCAGCCGAGGACGTTTTGGGAGACGAGTTGATGCAGCCAAGGGCTCACCTTGTTGACTGCGTCATTCTTCCGGGAAGCGAATGCGATCGATGATGTAGTCTATCTAGCTTCAAGCCCCGGGCTAAGAGGCCACGGTTCCGCAACGGCTGATGTCGTGTATTTTCTCTCCGATGCAAGGCAACGAAGTCGATGATAATCAATGTCAGGATAGGTCGACATTTTGATCAGCACCTACGCATCCGTTGTACAGACACTAGGCCCGGCGGCGTTTGACAGGCCACTGTCTTTTCGTTGCAGCTACCCGACGGCTAAGAAGCCACGATTATGCAATCCTGGGCTGTTATGTCTCCATATTCGTCATCCTGGCGCTGAGCCCCCGTCCGTCTGCGTGTTCTCGCTCTCCAAAGGTCTCCTACGGACCGCGGGATGGATGCAAGATGTCTCCAAAGGCCGAGGAGTGTAGAGAGTTGTTGGTTCGCTCGCATAGCCGGAGTTAGTAAACTTTCTCACTGCTCCTCTCCTGTATTGGTCAACCAGGGGCCAGTACGGCACTATCTACAATGGGGAAGGTATTGAAAATTGAAACTTGTGGTTTCTCGTTACCCCGGTCCTCTTTCGCTTGCATTCAGACTTCATATTCTGCTCCAAGAGAGTTGTTAGAGAGTGTTCCTCTTAATGTTGTAGACTCATTGTGTACAACCAGCTCTGGCTGGACTTGAGGCCAGACAAGGAAACCTGCTGAAATGCATACAGTGTGAGTGTGGCGTGCGTGTTTCTACTTGATTCGGATCAGGACTTAACCGCACTCATGCTGAAGCTCACCGAATCGATGTCACCAGAAGAGTTGGAAGTCGCAATACGTAAGTAGTGTCTCTGAATGCAGCGTCGAGGCCCCTTCCCGCCGCCCTTCTTCAAAGCAAGATGGGTCCCCGAGGAGGATCTATAATCATATGCCACGGCTTGCCCACGATAGCTGGGGAAAGTGATTCGGCTCTTCTGCCAGACAGTTTCTTGCATCACCATATCAGAGCACCCGTCGCAGTCAGTGGCAAAGTGACACTAGCGGCCAGAGGTCTAGTTCTCCAGGCCAATGAAAGCCAAACACTTTGAAGCACACTGATGCTTCTACAAAGACTCAATGACTGCTAAACTGCGTCGGCTGTCCGCTTGTCATCTGCATACACCATTCACTCTCATCATTAACACTTTATCGCGCTCAATTAAAAACACCAGATCCGAGGGTTGCAGTAAGGCTACCCATCATCCTTCTCAATATAATGGCCCTTGTTTTTCAGCTGGGTCATGAGTAGTGCAGTGCAGAAGTCAAGTGACAAGGACAAAAAAAGGTGAATACAGGAAAAATAGAACAGCAGCAAAAGTTTGATAGTCATCTTTGAGATCCATTTACCCTGCATCTTCACTTATAACCAAGCCTGCTGGTGTCATTTTCAGCTTCAAATACATGCACATATGGGTTTCATCATTCTTGAGAGGCAACTCAACCCCGTTGGCATAGTTACAGAGACGTTGATTAGCGTGCATTTGACTTATCCTTGGGCTTTGATGGAGCCAAGACCAGTGGCAATTATGATCATCCCACGAAGACGTCCAAAAATGTACGTTGGGTTGACTTCCGCCCCCTTCAATGTATCTAGCAGACGAAATCGTCGACATTTTGTATCTCAACCCGAGGGTCTACGGCAGAGACCCAGGCATCAAACGTGCCTCACGGGAGCTGTCCGGTGAGCCAGAAATAGTTACCTGCCAGTGTAGATGTGCATGTCCAAGGATTCAGTAGATACGTCAGAGAGTCCGACGACCAAGTTCCTCTAACTTGCTGGTTTTCTGTAGGAGTAACTCGTAGCAGTCAACTCAGTGATTATCTCTAGTACAGGTAGAAAACAGCCACGTACAGCGACGTTTCTTCGAGGTAAGAATGAAGCCTACCGTGGACACAGGTGAAACAAACGGAAGGTAGGGAAAATCAGGAGTCTGAAGAAAAATCAAAATAAGGACGAGGGAAAAGGCACAACCCTAACTGACTGTAAGTAAGATGACTCCAGTCTGTGAGGGAGCACCCCCTTTTTCATGTTTGCTGGCAATATCACGCAGCATGAAACAAAATCCCGTCGGATAACGATCTTCGGATAGGCTCTATTAGTTGTTAAATCGATCATTTTTGGCACGTACGTATCTGCCTTTTTATCTATTCGCGCCGCTGAGTCTAGGTATATCCTCCGCCCACCAACAACAAGTGACCAGGGAATAGCACCTTCAACGAACAGTGGTACCCATGCCCTCTAGAGCTTAAACCCCATTCCCATGCATGCGAGCCATTCATGAGTACAGAACAAGACGCATCCCAGAAAAATCCCAATCCTCAACATGCGCCATGCAAAAAAGACACTTCTGGGGGCCTAATGTTCTTCGGAACCAGACTGGCCACTGTCAAGAAATCCAACAAAGCTAGCTCTGTTCTTGTTAGTACACGCTGCCCCGAATGCTCCTGTCTTCCCTCTCGGCGCGAGCTAAATCGTCCTCGTCGGCCTCGGACCCCATGTCGCTACTGTGGGTGTCACCAAGTCGATTCGCGCGCGCGCCTCGCCGCATGCCGTCCGTGTCCAGCGACTTGTCTTCCATGTTTGGCGATGCCTTGTTCCCATTTGTGTTGCCGTTAACAACGCCGTTGATGCTTCCGTTCACGTTGCTGCTGCTGCTGCTTACTCTGTTGGCAACGACCGCCACCTTGACCTTCGTTGTGACTGCCGCCTTCGCAGTGACTGACGACATCTGCGGCCTGTGTCCCTCTTCCTCTGACGAATCCGTGTCGCTGCCGGCTACCGATGTGTGCCCCGAGTAGGTTCCACCAAAGTCGCGACCAACATGCAGGTGTGGCGATATCATACTCCGGAGACGGTCCTCGGCGGATATGAAGGATGGGGTGCCGTCCGGGGAGGAGACCACTTCTTGGCGGGATCGAGTAACGTCAATCTGCGGCGGCCGGCCCTCGTTGTTATCCTCATCGGAGCTGTAGCCTTGCTCGCATCGCTTTGCGGGTCTTCGGCCCGGTGCCGGAGACCCGTGGCGGGAGAGGCCGTTAACAACCCCGTTACCGTTCGCGGCGGACTCGTCCTTCTGGCGCAGAGCCTCGAGGTCTTCACGCTTTTGATAGTGGCTCTTGTGGTTGCATCCGTTAGGGCAGCCACCCCATCGACGCGTTACAATGAAGGTCTTACTGCGCTCCAGTAGACTAGACGCCTTTGCGTCCTTCGTCGACTTCTCTTGGTTTCCCTCCACCTCAGTCCTTTCCTTCTCCTCTTTCTCTTTAAGGGCGGCTCGCTCCTTTCGCAGCTCCGACCATGTACGGAGTTTGTTCTCGAGGATGTATTTGCCGCTCTCTTCCTGCTTCCGCATGAGGAGGAACTCGCAATGGTTAACGTTGCGCAGGTCCTCGAAGTACTCTACGGTAAAGTGATACCATTTCATGAGAAAGACACGGGACATGAGACCGTGAGTGACTGGCAACACTGGTTAGCTCGAATGAGGTTGCTGGGGGGATCCAACCACCATTCTCACCTAGTACACAAACGCTGGCGAAGTCGTTCTCCCCGAACTGGCGCCACAGACTCTCGTTGAAGCCACTGACTCTGTCGTAGGCATCTGCGGCGCTCTCGCCGTTGGGAATGCGGTAGAAAAAGTGGCCATAGTCGGCCCGTTCTTGCCACATGCGTTCCATCTCAGCGGAACAAGGCTGAAAGTTGCCAAAATCTTGCTCACGCAGACGGGGCTCCTCGTAGACCTTAATGTTAGAGCGCTTGAAGGGCGACGGGTCTTCTTCGTCAGACGTCAAAGTGGAGAGGATGCCCTCAGTCGTCTCGCGGGTGCGTCGGTAGGGCGAGGTGAAGAAGTGCAGAGTATCGTCGGCGCGGAGCAGCTTACGCAGCCTGCGTCCGGCGTCGTATGCCTGTTGCCAGCCATCTTGGGTCAACTTCACGCGGTGATCGGGTATTGTCTGGTGGATTTCGCGGTTCTCTGTGCAGAAGAAGGGTGCTTTGGTCAGATGGCAGTGCAGACATGAGTCGGACGGATAGGAGAGGCCTACTGTTGCCCTCAGACTGGGCGTGTCTGATGAGAATGATGAGCCTCGGCTTGGCCATGATATCGGAATGTGAAGGGAGTTGGTTTCGCGGGTTACTGATCAATGGCCCGGAGCTGGCGAGGCGGCAACAGAGTCGGCGCGAGCAAATCCAGCAGGGGGAATTCGTGGTATCTTGTAGCCGGAGGGGGGATTATTCGCAACAACAGAATCGATAGCAACAAAATTCAGCCGCAGGTCGCAAAATGGTAGCGTTGAGAACCTTGTTGACCGGGAGTGTGTTGGAAGAGGAATGAGGCGGGGCAATCCAAGGCGGATTAGAGGAAAATCTTAGGAGGGGCTGCCGTTGTATTTGTGTCGCCTCATGCCAACCTTAACCTTGTGGCGAGGGCCCTGGAGGGGAGGTGCCTGCTTTAATAATGCGTCGGCGATTGCCAACCAACGGGTCTTCAAGAATGAGATGGGATGAGGTTGGTATAGGTACAAGTAACGTAAGGTGTTGCAAGGAGTGGCCAAGAGTCACAAGATGGGTTGAGTGTGTGTGTGCGCGCGTGTGTGCGTACATGTGTGTGTGTGTGTGTGTTGTTGGTTGTGTGACGGTGCAGTAGATTTGGGGGATTTCTTCTCCCTTCTCCTTCTTTGGCTAAGGTACCTAACCCCGTACTCCTGACCCTGATGGCACTAGTAACTGCTGCACTGTACATCAATCGTTGGCGTTTCTGCCCTGTGTCCCAGGTATTTTTGGTTTCTCGCCGCCGCCCGATGGCATGGCTGGTGGTACCTGGCGGGCATTTTCTCATGTCAAAAGGACCCCTCGTCCCACTGAAGCCCGTCTTTTTTCGGCGGGCTTGTCTTCAATCTGAAGCCCTGTCTTTTCCGGGGACAGGGCGCCTCCCCTTTCGCCCATCTCTCTTTCGCCCCCCTAGCTCCCCTGCTCCAGGCTCCGGCGGGGTACATCGGAGGATCTCAACAGGGCAGCCAGCCAACCAGACGCCAGGGACAGGGTCAGACCAGCGCTTCCAGACAAGGAATGCACAGCCCCTGATTGGCGCACTGGCCCTCCCTCCGATAAGCGGCGAGGCTCTCTGCCCCACCCTGGCAGTGGCAGGGCATGGCGGCACTTGGACGCATGCAAATTCCCTCCCGGCTTTCTATCCCCCCCCCCCCCCCCAGTCTGGGCTTGTGCTGCCGCCACAACTCCGCGTCGTGATTGCGTCTTTCTGGCTTGGTAGACGCGTGCCTGGAACCGCCCATTCCCATCACCGCGCTGTCATTCGATGACGTGCCCCACCTCTTCCAACCCGTTCCACACGCTCTCTCCAGCTTCCCGCCCAGACCCTCCACTAACGCGAGAAAACATACGAACAACAGCCGCCGTCGCGTCCCGGAGCTCTCCTAGCCGCCGCGCGCCCAACCGAGCCACTCCCAGCATCGACACGAACCACAGCCGACAATCCCTTCCTCCTTCTCCTGTTGGAGCAGAAGCTACGTCCAAGTTCCTGCGGCAGTCTGTCCCAACCGCCGAGGCAACACGAGCATAGCTGGCAAACAAACAACACGCCCAGCTCGCAACCGGCCAGTTGCATAGCAGATCCGCGTTCCTGCCCCTAATCAGCCCATTCCAGATCCAGCCTCATCCCACCATCATACGATCCAATCTCAACGCGACCGACGTACCAACCCCAACGACCACCTCGCAGAAAAGCCCAAACAGCCTTCTCGAGACACACTGTCCCTAATTTCCCCCATATCTCATTGTCGCATCTGGGACCCGTCGCCAATCATGTCCGGCGAAGGGCCCGAGTCGATCCCCACCTCCGCCGACCCGCGCAGCCGGCGCCCCGTCAAGAAGCGCGCCCTGACTCCCGTCTCCGAACACGCGAAGCAGCTTGATGCCCTCTTCTCCAAGCCTGATCAGGAGATCCGCATCCCTCCCCCTCCGGGCGCCGTGGCCAAGCGCGCAGTGGCCGCTCCGCCCGAGATCGTCACCAACGTCCAGGGCTCCAGCGCCGGAGCCGGTTCGGGCGAGTTCCACGTCTACAAGGCAAGCCGCCGCCGCGAGTACGATCGCCTACGCGCCATGGACGAGGAGGTGAAGCAGGAGAAGGACAATGAGGATTTCGAGCGCAAGAAGGCTGAGCGTGAGTCCAAGGATGAGGAGCGCACCCGTAAGAACAGGGAGAAGAGGGAGAAGAAGAAGCAGAGGGCCAAGAAGGGTCCCGCGACAGCTGCGGCGTCCAAAGGACCCGGCCGCCTGTCAAACACTGCTTCTGCTAAGTCGACGTTGGGAACAGTAAATGCCAAGGAAGACGGCGATGCCAAGGGGAGCCAGGAAGGCGGCGGAAACAAGGAGCCAGAGCCAGCCTCTGTCTCGGTAGCTTCGGCCCAATCTGCTGGTCTCGTCATTCACGACGACGACGACGACTGAAGCACCCAGGAGCTACACGAGCTTCGAGTTTTAGGCTTGGCGGTGCCAAAAATAACTTCAGATCAAACGGGTGGGTCCAGGATTGACAGACTGTGCTTCAGTGACAGGAGACAACAAACAGGTAGAGGCCCGGGATAAGCATCAAAGCTTTTCGTATTCCCAAGAAGGTTGTCGTCTAGGTATTTCTAATCCCATGTCTATGCATTGAGCAGGGTGGGACCTTTCCCCCTTCTTCATCGTCACAACTCTCTCTCTCTCTCCCCCCCGGCAGTAACCCGAACATTTTCCAGTTTTCAGAATACCAGTCCGACTAACTTCATCAGGCGTCTTAATCGTCGCCGTGCAGGCCGTTGCCTACTTGCGCCGCTTTTCTCGCACTGCAAATATCGTCGACTCGGAGGAGCAAGCAAGCAGCCTGCAGTTGATGTGTCAGTAAAGGTGCCGTGAATCATTTGTGTGCAAAACCTGTAGATGTAGATCCACGTACCTCGATAGCCGTCTTGATGCTCTGCAACTTGATAGCCTCCGGCTCCCAGACGCCGTACTCCTTCATATCCGCAATCACACCACTGTCGCCGTTGATGCCCCACGAGTGCTTGCCCTCGGCATGCTTTGCGCGCAGATCCGTCAACACTCTGACAGGGCTGGCACCCGCGTTCTGCACCAGAGTGCGGGGGATGACCTCGAGCGCGTCTGCGACCGCCTTGTACGGCCACTGCTGGACACCCTCGACGCCCTTGGCGAGCTGGCTCAGTCGCACCGAGACGGCCATCTCGGTCGCGCCACCGCCGGGTGAGAGCCTGGGGTTGAACATGACGTTCCGGGCGACCCCCATGGCATCCTGAAGGTTGCGCTCAATCTCGTTGAGCACATCCTTGGACGGTCCTCTGAGAAGAACCGTGCAGGCTTTGGGGTTCTTGCACTTGGTCAGGAAAGTGAAGTACTCGTCGCCGATCTTCTCGATCTCGAACAGGCCGCACAGCGTGCCAACATCGGATTCCTGGATGTCGTCAACACGGTTGACGATGGTGGCTCCCGTCGCTCTAGCTATGCGATTATTGTCCGTTTTGCGGACACGGCGAAGAGCAGTGACGTTGGCCTTCACCAGGTAATGCTGAGCGAGATCTGCGAAATGATATTAGCATGGCTTCTGCCTAGGAAAAACTGGCCAGGGTTCCTCACCTGAAACGCCCTTCTCGGTGATGACCAAATCAGGCTTGAGGGCCAAAATGGACTCGCACATGGCCTTGACCTGCTCTTCCTCAATCTGCAAAATCCGGTTCCAGTCCTCCTCCTTAGAAATCTCAATGTTCGTTTGCGATTCGCCCTTCTTGTACTCCAAGGGGCAGTCAAGGAGGACAATGCGAGGGTTCTCTATTCTCCGACGCATCTTGGGGTGGGTGATGTCCTTGTTGAGCATAACTCCATCGAGCACTCTGCTGTCCTCGATCTCGCCGCCGGGAACCTTCTCCACACGAGCGTAGCGCTTGATGTCGACCTCGGTCTTTCCATTGCCGGCTTCCCACGTAACCGTGCGGACGGCTCTGAGGGCGAGGTCGCACATCAAATCGGACCATCTCGAGACGAACTTGGTGCCAATAGAGGAGGAGATGAGGCCCTGCATGGCCTTGTCGTCATTGACGTCGATGGGGAGGGAGATGTTGTCGATAATCTCAAGAGCGTCCTTGAGCGCCCGGCGGAAGGCGGCGATGATCTGGACGGGGTGGATATTGCGCTCCAGCTGAGGCAGGGACTGGGCGAGTATCTCGCCAGCTGCGCTGGGTCAGTGGTTGTGCTTTAAAAGCAAGATTTGGGTTTGCGCGCGCCAGAACTCACCAAGGATAATGACAGTCGTCGTTCCATCGCCAACCTCCTCGTCTTGTGTCCGGCTGAGCTCGATCATGCTCTTTGCTGCAGGGTGCGAAACCTCGATTTCTCGGAGGATGGCGTGGCCATCGTTGGTAAGGACGATGCCTCCCATAGGGTCCAGCAGCATTTTCAGCATGGCCTTGGGTCCCAGGCATGATCGAATAATGTCGGCGACACTGGCGATGTGGGGTCAGTTGGTTCGTCCAGCTAGCTGGTCGGGAGTGTACTGTACGTCTTCGCAGCTGCGATGTTGGACATCTGGGCCTTGCGACCCGTCTGTCGCTCACCGCTTTGGGTGTCTAAAGAGAAATGTGGTCAGCACTCTTTGCATCACATGGGGGGGGGAGGTAGCTCGTCGAGCTTGGGAAGGAGGGGCTGTCGTACTCATAACCAGCACGGGGGCCTGCATATTGGGCGACGACGAAAATCAAGAGTTTGATGAAAACTTCGTCTCGTCTGTGTTTTGAGAAGTTGGTTCGGCAAGAAGCTTCACCGTGGTAAGGGAAACCGTGGAGATGGTGGGGTGTTATTACAGCTCCTCAAGGCACCGAGCTTCTAAAAAGTTCGCTGGGCGGGCTTGTTTTTTGGCGGGATGAAGCTGGAGCGCGGCGGAACCTATTTCCCGTTTCACCGAGACTCACCCGTCTTCCCGGTCACGCTAGTACACACCGAAATGATCCACATGTGGTCAAGTCACCTCGAACACGAGACTAGTCATTCCATGGATTTCTTAAGTTTTTCACGCTGCTCAATAATTCTGTTTCCTCGGTGGCAGAAATCCGCACCTGATCCCGCGCCTGGCTCGACTGGGCCGGCAAACCGGCGCAAGCCCTGCCAAATTTCCCCGGCGTAACATCATTGCACTCCTACCACTTGACTTCGTTGCGAAGCCCGGAACCACCCGGCCGGCGGTTCATCTGTACTCTCACGTCAGGACGAACTTTGTGGTCATGCGGTGTCAATGCTTGCCGCTGGACTGGCACAGTATGGAAGACAGGCCGAGGGATCACCGGCGTTGCCCAAATGTTCAATGGCTGTTCTGGAGTCTGCGGGGGAACAACCACCCAGTCGCCCATGAACGTGATGTCCACGATACAGCCATCTCGGGCCATGGCTTTCTGCAAAGCGTTCCAACGATCTCTGTCAGCGGACGCCCCTTTATGGAAGCGCTCCCAGAATTCGGCTTTCCGCTTGGCTTTGGTCTCGTCCTTCACCCTGCGATCCATCTCCTTCCACGGAAGACCTACCACTTCCGTTGCGGAGAGGAAGTCCTCCATGGGGCTATGACCTGGGATGTAATCCGACTTGGACCGGGTGATGAACAGTGGTATGCCGTCTTTGCTCATTCGCAAGCGCAATTTCTTTGGCTCGCCACACCCGATTGCTGAGTCAAGCGTAAGTTTCTGGAAGTTACCCAGCTTCGGTTTCTCGGTTTGGTCCACAGCCTCTTCGCCAATTGTCGGTGACTGCCATGGGATCGGCAGCATACTGACTTTGTCAGCTGGCACAGCGATCTTGATCGAAGACTGCGGCATTGGATCAAGTTCTAGGGGAACTGGGCCTCTGGGCTTGACCAAAGGCTTGGAGATTTCAATGCAAACCCATTTACGCCTCACTCCTTCCGCATCGGTTCTTCGAAGAAGCCCAGGTCAGCAATCAGCCTAAAGATATAAGTGATGCAGGCTTACATGTCAACATCCAGCAATGAGATGGATTGATCGTTTTGATGCGAGAAGAACATTTCCGTCCTGAGGTCATCCCAGTGCTGCCCGGGGCCGTCTACTTGGAGCGGCGGCCCGAAGGCGTCTCGACATACGCCACCCTCCGTTTGGAAATGGATGGACTGTATGGTACGCGTTTGGTATCCGTTCAATTCCATGGATCTGTTCTGGAAGTCACTGAAGCTCATATTCAGTTGGCGGCCTTGGTTGCCTTGCCGCCACTCGACGTTCATAATTTGTCCGCTTCTTCGTCGATGCACCATACCCAGGATCTTATGCGGATTCTCATTGTGTGCGCCGAGTATTGCGTTCATGCGTCGAGCGTTCCCTTGGCTTGTCATGCGTCAGTAACTAGCTCTGTTTCTCTTCTTCTTTTGGCCTTCCAATCACTGCTCACAGAAATGGTATTCTCGCCCTGTAGTGTTGGGAGCGTTTCGCGGCTCCCTCAGATCGGTTGAGTAACAGATCTATTTGCTCATTGTAAATCGTTGGTTGCACAGACAGCCCTGTCGATATAACTTCTTGCGTGGCACTCCTCTCGATGTTATCCTGGCGAAGAGTGTCTGGCAGGTTGAGAGCAAGGTCGGTCAGATGCATGCCACCAACTGCCAGGGCCTTGTTGAGAGACCCGTATTCAAGCCTATGCGGGGCCCCAAGACGACGCATAGAGTGTTTTGCTTCTTTTTGGAAGCCAGCATTCAAGCCAAGGAGGAGCTTCTCTCTCACATTCATGTGCGAATGGAAGGCAGGCATCTTCCCCAGCTCGTGGCTTGCACGAGTTCCAACTTTAAAGTTTGGCGGGTTTCTGGCGAGACGTGTAACTCCTGTACTTCAGTTAGTCGAGGAACAAGTCGAAGACTTAGTTCGCCACATACGATGAGAGGAGTTCCGAGGGAAGAGTGGCCGGGGCAGCTCTGGCGGGCAGATGTCAGGTCTCTGCCTCTGCTGTTGGTAGACCGCCATTGCTGTCGATAAGACCAGTCGCTGGTCCTCGTCCTGAGGGACACACAACTCCACTGAGTGTTCGTTCGGCGGGAATTTAGAGCGTGCTGCCTCTAGTCGTCTTCTCTTTGCGCTGGTAGTGCTTTCGCCTGCGAATCTTTTCTGGCCTAGAACACAAGGTGCTGCCATGCCGTGGGTATTCTGGTAAGCTCCGTACTCGCTTACGGTCGAGGATATTGTCTTGGGAAGGTTGAAAAGATGCAGGAGAAATCGAAATGGTAGAAAGCTCAGCTTCGTGAGACCCAGGGAGGAAGATCGACCGGTGGTTCGCTTGTTGGGACGTTCCTGGTCTTTTGATGGATCCGTATTGCCTGGTTGATCGTGAAATTTATCGGTGAACTGTGGTGAAGAGGCCGAAGCAGGTTGGTTTGAGTGGCCATTGCTCATTTTTAGGCTGCCGCAAGCCAAGTGCCCAGCTGGCAGGCGAGTTGACGATGTTTGTCCTGTTTCGGGGGGGAGGGAAGAAGGTCAAGGTAAGAAGCACCGTTGCGCCGTGCCTGTCTTGGAGCGGAAGACATCGACTAATATCACGTAAAGTACCGAAAAATGAAGAAAGATCTTTCCCAAAAGAGATTGTTTAAGAGCGCAGTTTAGACGGGGCGGTCGTCGACTAAGGAAGGAAGTGAGTAACAACGACGTTGAGCCAGACACTGGGAATGGTAGACCTGAAGCTGGGCAGTCTGGGCAAAGGCAGGCAGCATCCCGAGTGACCAGCCCAATTTTCTAAGTCGAATGCCGAGTAGAATGCCAAGGGCAAAGGCTCTCACAGCCGTTCCAGGCAGGGCCAACCGCGTTCGTCACTGTCAGTTGCTTAGGCAATTCGATGCCCTGAGAGAAACAGAAGGTCGAGGGTGACGTGAGGCTGTGACCCGTTCCTACCATTCATTCACAGAAGTAGCCTCGCCCGAAATCAAGCAAGGAAAGCGGTATCCCGAGAGCCAGGAGAGTAGGTCTGGCCACGAATAGTCATCTTGGCAGATGTTCTTCGTAGGGATGTTACAACGACGATGCCGAATCACAACTGGACGACTACCATGCTTTTTTTCGAGACCTCGTTCCCACCCGTTGACAATCAAGATCCCGTAACGACTGGTAACTTCTTCAACTAGAAGTCCTCACCCTCTTCATCCCGAGCACCAGGAATATTCCCAACAACCCGAGTTCCCGTCTGGGTTACTTCACTATTTTGCTTCACTATTTTGCGACCATCGACGTTGTTGAACCGAGTGCGTTTGTCATTCCCTTAGCTAGCCAAAGGCTGCGTCGTGTCAACCCCAAGCTCTTGGATCATCAGAAGAGAAACTAGTGTATAATTCCTAAGAATCCATCGCCCTTGGAACAAGACCCTCCTTCTAAAGGTACGTCTCTATGATGGTATCCGCCTCGAAGCAGTAGTACATGATGTGCAGAAAGAACACCGTAAATTATTCATGCCAAACCCATTTCATTCGTGTCCCATGAAACGCCAACCTCCAGCCCCATGACGCATGCCACCATTAACCCTTTTTGTTTGTAATAGAATGCTGCATGTAATCGCATCCTTGCGGCAGACACCGATAAGTCGTGGTCTACTCCGAGACCCGTTTCGTGATTTTGTTTATCCTGATTGACCTTTGGATTGTGTCTCAGAAGAACTTGGACATCGCTCTGCTGAGATCGATAAAGTCGACAGGCTTCGTGACATAGTCACTGAATCCGGCCGCAACACATTTGTCTTGGACATCGGACATAACGTTTGCCGAAAGTGCAATAATTGGCATCTTGCTGAAACCTTTTTCCTTCTCCCACTGTCGAATTTCGCGGCATGCCTGGTATCCGTCTTTACGCGGCATGTGCAAGTCACACTTAGCAATAGATTAGCTTCCAAGAGGGCCAGCAAGCAGAATGCGCGACGTACCAGTATCAGGGAGTAATAGTTGTGGCTGTGGGAAAAGACCATATCGGTGCACTCAGCACCGTCTGCTGCCACCTCAACTTCCACGCCAACCTTCTTCAGGTACTTCTTCAAGACCTTTTGATTCACGGGGTTGTCTTCCACGAGCAGCACCTTATACCCCTTGTTTCCCATGCGTTTTTCGATTTCCTGGTAGCTGGCCTTTTGAGTTTCCACCATTCGTTGTGCTGTAGAGCGGTTTCGGTCGATGCTCAAATCGCGGACTTTCTCGGGATCAAAGATGACGGCAAATCTTGATGGTTTCACCGGCTTGTAGATAAAAGTGACCAGGTTCTCAGAAACCAGTTGCTCGTATCTCGTGTCCGTTGCCAGTCTCATAACAGCCTGCCGCTGGACTGAGTCGGAGAGGATGAGAATGGTCGTGTTGCTGATTGTCGCGGACTTCGTTATTTGTTCCATTAAACCAATAATCTCTTCGGGAGAGGGTAGGTTGAGAACGATGTGAGTGAAATTGACAGAATCATCCCCTCCCAGCAGGTTCCGTGCTTTCTCGACAGAGTCCAGAGCCGTTATCTGATGCGGCACATCCTTTGGCAGTGTCATCTCGATATGTTGCGCAGTAGCCTCGCGGCTGTGAGTTTGCGGGCAGATGATGAGAATAGAATACATGGGCGGTCTGAAATCCTCCAGTTTTCCCGGCTTGGCTGTCTCTGGGGTGGGCGTTGTACCCGGCGAAGACTCACTGGAGGGCAGTTCAAGCTTCATCTGGGAAAGATCTTGGCCGCTTGCCCTAGCAGCCTCGCTGAAATGGACGAGACCGACATTCACCGATGACACTGATGTGCGCTCCGTGACGTGAGAAATGCTGGAGTGTACCGAAGGATCGGAGCTTCCACTAGAAGCAAGTGCAGGAGACACGAACTCGGGGTCGGTGTTGGGACTAGTCGTCGACACAGCTTTCGGCGGTGGCTGAGCTTTTCCACCCGGGCGAAGGACAGTCACCTCTTCAGGAGACTGAATAAGAGGCTGGAATACCTTCGGACTTGTAGGGGCATCGGGATGGTCGCTATGTGTAGGCAGGGCGAACTTGGCTGTGAATGTGAATGTTGAGCCTTTGCCAGGAATCGCTGTGCCTTCCATCTTGCCTCCGTGGAGCTCCACCAGTTGTCTGGAAATCACTAGGCCAAGACCACTTCCTCCATGCTGTCTGGTGCTGCTTCCATCAATTTGGCTGAAGGGTTTGAAAATCAGGTCGGCCTCCTCCTTGGTGAAACCCCGGCCAGTGTCAATGACTGCGAATTCAAGCATGATGTCGTTCTTGTCGGCCGTCGATTCACTGTCAGTGAAGATCCTGCACCTGCTGAACACCTCGCCCTCGGCAGTGAACTTGATGGCGTTACCGATGACATTCAGGAGAACTTGGCGAATGCGGACTTTGTCGCCCTTGACCCAAGCAGGGACATCCTCCTCGACGATGTAGTTCAATTCGAGTCGCTTGGCAATGGCCATGGTGGACACCAGCTCATTAACGTCTTCGATCAAAGAGCGCGTGTGGAACCATTCGTACTTGAGCTTCATCATGCCGGCGTCTACCTTGGACAGGTCCAAGATGTCATTGATAATCATGAGAAGGCTGTTGGCGCTTGTTTGAATGGTGTTGGTGTAGTCACGCTGTTCCTCGTTCAAGGTTGTGTCCTGGAGGAAGCTGACCATGCCAGAGATGCCAATGAGTGGGGTTCGAATCTCGTGGGACATGTTGCTCAGGAATCTGCTCTTGCTCTCCATAGCTTCCTTCAACTTGGCTTCCAGCAACTTGTGGTCATTGATATCTGTTGCAGAGCCAAAGTATGAGCTCGCCCCATTGCCAAAGTCGATGTTGTCTATTTCGACGCACCGAATCAGGTGCCACCTGTATTCTCCGTTCCTGGAGCGTAACCGGACTTCGGTCGTGTACGATAATCTGCCGTTGCTGTCGGTAGTCACTTTGATGATGCCCTTTCTTGCCAGCTCCGTGAGATCCGCGGTGGGCATCTCGTACACTGAGCTGCTACTCGAGCTGTTATTGCGTGACAGCGCTTGATGAATGCCCCTCAGGTTTGTTTCCAGTAGGCTGTTACCCTTCGAAACGGCAGTTGAACTCGTGAAAGCCGCCTCGGACGACGGTGCTTCCTGGTAGACTTTTCGGTCGAATTTGGCAGGTAGCGGAGTCGGCGGTCTGTCCGTAGGAATTTGGCATTTGGCAAGGTCATCAGGGTGTACAAAGTCCATGAATCCTAGGCCAAGCGAATCTTCGAAACTCTGACCTGTATATGACAACCATTGTTCGTTGGCAAAAGTGATTCCTTCATCTTCCGTGGCGGTGAATATGATTTGAGGGATGAGATTCGCCAGAAGTCTGTGTTTCGCCTCGGAGGCTTCGATCTCCTCCTGGCGAGCGGCTTTAAGCTCTGCAATGTGTTGGTCATGAATATCCATATAAGACCCGAGAAACTGCATCATAACCCCTCGTTTGTCACGAGATGCCACTGCGCGAGCGTAGAACCATCGGTAGGCACCATCGAACCGTTTTATTCGAACTGTGCGTGAGAATTGCTCACCCGTCCGCAGAGAGTGGCCCCACGCCTTCAAGTAATCGTCCCTGTCATCAGGGTGAATACTGCCCCATGGGTCAGCAGCAAGATCAGTTACTGTCTGTCCACGGTACGTCAAATAGCGGCTGTTGACCCAAACGATCTCGCCTGTCTGCGGCAGTGACACAAACACGTGTGCGGGTAGGGAGTCAAGGATGAGCCCTTTCAACCTATCCGACGGTGGTGGCATGTCAACCGGACCAACAGTGATGGAGCCAGTCCTTGAAGATGCTGTGTGGGGCACTGGTTTGCTGACAACACTTGAGCTTGGCGGCAGTGATTGGAAGCTCGTCGCGAAGTCGGCGCCGTAAGAGTGCAAGAGTGTATGACTGTTCTCGGAACCCTTTTCGTCGGTGGTTTTTAGTCGGGGTTCGAGCACGGCGATCTCATCCAAGTAATTTTGCAGCTCATTGGAGAGCACCCTCTTGACACCACCGGGAGTCGAGACACGGCTGTCCGCAGGTTTGTCGACAGGCTCCTCGCCCTCTGCGGCGCCAGGGGTCGAGGCCAGTTCCCCAGCATGAGACCGGTATCCCACTGAAAGGCGAGCTTGTCTCTTGTCAACCGCAGAGTTCTCCTTCGAACCTCTCCTCGTCTTCTGCGAGCTTGCTGGAGATAAGTCTGCCCTCGGTGGACCGAGCTTCTGCTTGGTGTTGAAGTATCCATCGCCTCCAACATGAGCTGGGCTACTTGCAGGACCTCTCTTGTCCATCACCTGTTGCAAAGAGCCTTGATCCCAACCGGGCGTGCCAATGGGGGAGCCGGCAGCGCTCTTGGAGACCCCAGAATAGTCACTTGGGCTCGTAATGCTACCCGCTAGGGAGCGTTGGGCAGCGATGTCGTCGGCCGGAAGGAAACTCAGGTTGCCGATGGTAGCGGGATCCGCCAGGGGACGTCCATCGGCCGCAATGGCCCCAAACCCAGCAGTCTGAGGTCTACGGCGATTGAGTCCGGCAAGCTCTGTCTCCAAATTTGTGTAATGACGACATAGAGAGAACGAGGTCGCCAGGTGCGGGGCAAGATACTCCAATGAATGGCGAAGGTTCGAGGGATATGGGATGATGGGGCTGAGTATTGAGAGGATCGCAATGGGCGCTGGCTTATCTTTCCGCTGCCAGGGTGAGTTGGCATTTCCGTCACCGTCGCCCAAAGATTCTTGAGCTTCGCTTTTACTGCGTCCATGCGTCTTCTGTTCCAGAACGCTATTATCGAGCTTGAAAGGATGGACGGGCTTTGAGAGGAGCAGGTGTGTCAAGGGAATGTGGAGGACGGTCCATGAGTTGTCCACGCCGATGGCCTCGGGAGGTCGCATTCCGGTGTAGTCTGCAGGGTCGGACCCAGGGTTGAAGGAATCTTCGTCGACCATGGCGTCCGTAAAAAAAGGGTTTTCCGTCGGGTCGGCGCGAACGGCCGGAGATGGCGCAGGAGACTGGGACCATGGTGACGGTGGGGCTTGCTCATACTCTTCGTACTTTGGTGTCGGCGGTCGCGGCTCATCATCCTCAAGTCGCGAAATCATGCTCGAAGGCTTAGGCTTGTCACCACCTTGGCCGCGACCTAAGTTTCTTGTCTGGTTCGCACCTCCAAGAATCGTCGACAGCTTGGAACTGGATTCCGCCCTTCCCTTCTTCGGCCTCTTCTTCACTGACTCTGATGAACTCGATTTCGATGTAGGTTTTGATTTAGATGTCGATTCTTCGAGCTGGTTTTGCAAATACGGATAACTTCTTGTCAGCGCAATCACCTTGCCACGTTCAAGAACACGCATGACGCCGCTGTGATCGATGAGAGGGTCGGCCTCATAGTCCAGGGCTTGGAGGACAGGGAGTACCCTGCCTTGAATATCGGGGTTGGCGACAAGAGGAACTTCCCAGCTCGGTACGTTTTGTTCCTCAGCATCATGCTCAGCCAGCGCTGACTTGTTGAGTGGTGGTCCCGACGTTTCTTGGCTGCTCTCATCGGGCGGCTGTCCAGGAGGAAAGTAGCTTTTGCTCCTGCCAAGCTGCGCCGGGCGACGTGACGGCAGAAGTCTCTCGTTGCTCGCCTTCCTCTCCCTGTTGTCTTCGTATGCGGTGAAAGAATGCCGAGTCTGAAGGCTAGGCCGCGACAGCAACCTGGGCCGTAATGAGTCTTCCGGCAAGAAGACTTCCTCAGAACTGATGTCACCTGCGCTGCTAGGGATGAGGCTGCTACCCCTTGCCATGTATCCGAGGCTCAAATCGTCCTCCTGATGCTCGTTGTAAGTAGCCTTCTGACCCCAGGGCACATTTTCAATGTCAGTCGAGTCTGCTGGTATGGCAAGTGTCACTCTCTCGGCCTTGTACACGTCTCTCATGATCTGAACGACTGTGTTCCACCACGCATCCAGTCCTGGCTCGGCGCTGAGCATTAGCGACAAGTCGTACAGATTGGGACTCGGGAAGTCGCCCTCCAGTTGGCCAGTAGCCCCCGCAGGAAGAAAGGTGAGGGCTGAAGCGGGCGTTGACGAGCCGGAAAGAACCTTGTCTTGGACGGCGCCGAACCCCTCGAACGACATCGTTTGCGACATGAAGGCGGCAGCGGTCGGGGACATGTTTCCGAACGGTCGGTTCATCGAAGCCGGTCCGTATCCCGGGGTGGACATGCGTGGAAAGGGGTATGACGGAGTACCTGCGACGAA
Organism: Colletotrichum tropicicola; assembly: GCA_025962755.1. NCBI lineage: Eukaryota > Fungi > Ascomycota > Sordariomycetes > Glomerellales > Glomerellaceae > Colletotrichum > Colletotrichum tropicicola. Next base: position 20,009 of record JAOWMA010000254.1, read on the forward strand.
CCCCGGTGTAACTCCTCCGCGAATGGTGTTGCCCGACTCGGTGGAGGTTGTTGTCAGGCCGGATGATGTCGTCGCCAAGGCCGAAGTATTGGTCTGCGGCGAGTTGCCACTCTCCTCTGCGATTGGCGACACGCGGACCTTTTCAGGAGGCGTTGCCATCAGACCCCTACTTGCCATCTCGCGACGCTCCAAGTCGCGTGCCAACCGCTCTCGGTACCGGTTCAATTGTATTTGGGACTCGGATAGGGGAGGTGGCGTGTCGCTCTCGGTCCCCAGTGTGTCTTCATTCTTGCTTTTTCTTTGCTTGCCGCCTGTTCCACCCGCAACGTCATCGCCCGTGAGAGACGCGCCGGGGGTGCGCCTCTGGTTAGTATCAGGACCAGCACCGCCAGAAACGGCAGCAGATACGGGCGAAGAATCGGGTTGCACTCGGGAGCGGTCAGTCAAAGACTGTGAAGACTGCTCCTGGGGCACATTCGACATTGCAACGCGCGCATTTCCACCTGGCAAAGGGGAGTCAAAGGTCAGTCCATGACGGGGGCTCGGCAAGTTGAGCGAGGGTTCTTTGGTGGGCGACTTCTTCGTTTCGGGTGTCAGTCGTCGTGGGAGGCTAAGGCGACGCGCAATGGACGGGTCTTTCTTGTCTGCTGGATAGCTCGTGCTTGGCATTCCTCATGAAGAAGGATGCCCCATACACAGAGAAGTCGCAAGCGTTCAGGGTTTGAAGAAGAACAAGAAGCGTTGTTGAAGTCGCTGTCGTGGGTATAGGAGGCCGGACTTGGGGTCTGGGACAACGTCGTCGAGCGGCGGAAAGGATTATCGGATAGGGAGGAGGACCGCGAGGGGCTCTGGCGGGGGGGAATCTTGGGAAGCGAAGAGGGGGCGTTTGGAAAATTCGGCCGGCGGGCTTCCGGTGAGGAGGATAGAGACGAAGATCGAGCCGTCGAAAGGCAGTGCCGTGGGCGGACGGGAGAGCGAAGTGTGGTGAATGGTTGCGGTAGAGGTAGTGGTGGTGGTGGTGGTGGTGGTGGTGGTGGTGGTTTGGTCTGGCTCGGTACCTCGTGGTGGTAAGGTTAGGTGGGCGAGGTAGAGGCAGGCTGGTGCGTACGGGATGTGCGTTTGGACTGAAGTGGAATGGGCTGAACAACAACGCGACTAGGACTAGGACTGGGGCTGGGGGTGCACCTCAGTCTGCGTCGGGCCTGACGGAGACGGTGAACGGGGGGAGAACGGGGTAGAGAGCAGAAAAACGAAGCGAAGCGAAGCGAAGCGAGAGAAACGCAGCAGGGCGAACAGAAAGCCAGGCAAAGAAGGCAGAGGTAGAGGCAGAGACAGAGACCAGCAGAAGACGGAGGAACAAGAAGGGAAAGGGTGGGCAGCCCCGTTCCGTCAGAGGGTTCCTGCTTGATGACGTAGTTGGGCGATGGAGCTGAAGACACGGAACCTCCAACTCCAGGTCAGGTACGAATAGTGTACCTATCCGTACCTCCTTACCTTACCTACCTTACCTACCTTACCTCACCTAAGGTAAGGTAGGCACCTATCTGCCAACCCATCCGTGCTGTGGCAACCATCAGGTGCGGGTTACAGCGTCGCGACCACTGCTCCTGGCACGCTGCGTTGGCCGAGTTGCCTCTCTCATTTGCTTTTCTATTTATTAATTTGCCGTGCTGGCGACGGCCTCGTCTGTGTTGATCAAATCAAGTTCGTCGGCTCCTGGAGCCCTGCCTTGGCTAGTACCTTTGGCCAGGAAAGGCTCGTTCGTGGACCGGGGAAAACACTGAGGTGGGCTTAATTACGGGCATCCAGGCCAAGCCCAGAAAAAACAAATACAGCCAACGGGTGCTTCCTTGGAAGAGGACTGGCCTGGTGGCCCTGGCGTTAGCGGTACAGCGTGCATTCAAGATACCTAGGTACTACGCAGTACCTAAGGTGCCTCGGGTGCCTAGGTAGTTAAGGTACTTCCAGGTTAGCTCCACTGGGTGAAGGCACAGCACCTCAAGGTCAAGGTAAGGTAATAGGTGCCAAACCGCAGCACCTGCAGCGTATCTGCCGCGGGAGTCTCTTCCGCTGGAATTGGGGGCGGATTGTGTGTCCTGCCGGGCCCGCTGCAGTCTGGTTGAGGAAAGTAAGGCACCGTAAGGTACCTACCTACCTAAGAAAACCTCCTCAGGCAGCCTGGAAGGACGTTCTGCCAACCTAGGTAGGTCAGCATCAGGCAAGTTCCAAGTCGGTCCCAGGTGCACTTGTATCGCACGTGTACTTGCCCTGCTTAGACTTGTGGATCGCATTACATCAGTGACTACCTTAAGGTACCTTACCTTACCTACCTTAGGTGCCTTAGGGTGCCTCATGTATCTCAAGGTACCTACCTACCTTACCTGCTGCCGTCGACGGGAGCCAGCTGTGCAAGCTCCACACAACGGTTCAGCGGCCACCGGTGCCACCTGCCACTTTCCACCTGCCTCTTTCCACCCGTGACATGCCTCCTGCCTCTCTCCTGCCTCCTGCCTTCCGCTCAGTCTCTGCCAGGCTGAGGCCCGTCTTCACAATACGGGCAGATCACCGCGCGAGGAAGGAAGCTCGGCCTTGGTGATCCGGAGATGCCCTGCCGCAGATTGCTGGATACCAACTGCCCTGCGCCCTTACTACGGACCCCGCATGCGTCCCTGACTTGACTTTGCCTTGGTCACTTGGTTGAGCTGGGCACGTTCATGGCCTGGCGGCAATTGGAAATCTCGGGGCCGCCTCAGCCCGTCTCCATCGGATGCTGCCCGCCGTTTCAATTCCAACTCCACGATTGCCGTAACGGAGCCCTCTCGGCCGCCCTCTTGTCCAGGAATCCCATACCAGGCCAGGCCGCCCGCCTGCTTGCCGTCGCCCTGCACACAGGAGCCGCCAGGACCCAGCCACTAGTCGGCCTCGCTGGCCCGTTCAAACTCTCCCCGGACCATGATGCCTTCACCCAACCTCCAAGGCGGAGGCAAGTTCATGACTCTGTCGCTCGTCGCCAACGCCATGTCCGTCGTCGCGCCCGTATGAGAGCAAAACGTCCCGGAAAGGATACGGGACGCGGAATACCTCATGACAGCAATCAGACGGACTAGTCTACCCATCCGGCCCGAATAGAGCTACGACGCGAGGCGCGAAAATACCGGCCACGCCTTGTTTCGCCGCCGCATTCCTGAATCCGTCCCTGGTGCCTGTGGTGCAGAATGCCCGGATCGTCCATCCCATCCATGGCCCCGTCCCCGTGAACCTCCAAAGCAGGAATGCAAGCCTCCAATACATTGGATGCTGATGAACTCTATCCCAGTTGCCCACAAAAGTCTTTTAATCCGGTCCACCGCTGGAAGTAACCACACGTGAACTGCTGCACTGCCTGCTACCGCAGATCAACAGTCAAGACCAGTTGCCAGACGTTTACGGAGACGGCTTCAACCAGCATCCACGGATAAGCTCCAACGACTGACCATATGCGCGGAACTACGCTGCGATTCTTGCTAGAACCTTCACTACTTGTTCTCTTACGTCGACACGCGGTTGGTCAGTTATCTTACGCGCCCTGCTTCCGACTCTTGCCTCTCGACAAGATGGCAGAACAAGGTATTCCAGGCGATATCAAGATGACAGTGGTCAAGTGGCATAGCTCCCGCCTCGGCTCCCCGTCAACAGTGGACTTGGTGATTTATCGGACGACATAATCCATTCGCGCTTTAACGCCTCCATTGACGACCAACGGTCGCATGCAATTCAACTGGTGGGGGGTCCGCTGCCGTTGGATAACCCACTTCACCAGGGCATGAGATTGGGATGTGCCCTGGGATATGGTCGAGTTCGGACTCCACGGGGAACATGGCGAATACTGCAGCCTCACTTTGTTCCTTTCCCCTCCCGCGACCATCTTGGCCAGTCCTCGTGCTGTTATTTTAAAGACTCTGCTCTTTCATGAACCTACTGTACTTTGGAGGTGGCCAAGTCAGGTATGCGCGGTCTTTAAGCCAAGGCACCGGGGGAAAAAAAAAAAAAAAAAAAAAAAGGCACGAGGCGGCCGACTGGACAGAGTACGCTGTGCAAAGTATCCATTGGCATCTTCTAACGACCTTCACTGACCATACGAGCTGCCTGGACGTGTCAGGACGTGTCAGAACCACAGTTCTGATGGGGTCACGATCCTTGGCAGGCGCACTACAACGCAGCTGTCCCGAATGAAGAGGCCCTTCTTTGTGCTCTGTACTTGTCGCTTGAGCTTAAGCGGGGTTTGCGCCGTGTCCTGCGCGGTTTTTCGCCAGCCTGCTGAAAAAGAAGAGGAAAAAAATCCGACGACTTTTTTCAATTGGCTGGGCTGCAGCAAGCCCAAGACGGGAGAAGCAGCAGCGAAGTTCTGAGGCGGTCTGTGGCTGGGCTGCGGTTGACACCTGTGCCAACATGCGCCAACTTGTAAGCGTCAAGAAGATTGCGGCCACGATCGCGTGGCTCTCTCTTACTCTCGATAGAATCGTCGCGGTTCAATGATCCTGTAGCCGCTCGACTCAGCTGGATCGGTGTCTCGCAGCAACGAAACACACTGGTTGAGCTAACGGACGCTGCTCCGATGAACAGCAGAACTTCCTGACTTGAATTGCGTGGTTAATGCTGGGACAAGAGAGAAGCATCAGTAAAGTGTCGCGCGCGCAAACAACGTGCGCTCGTAAGCCTCCTGGGACAAGGCACACCCCCGGGCCAGTTTTCGGCCAGCGCATGAACTTCTAGACCCCTGAAGCATGTACATGCCACGCTAACTGAGCGCCAAATGACGTCAAGACGCATCATGAGCAAGGGGGCTTTTTTTTTTTTTGCTTTTTTTTTTGGAATGGGCATCCTGATGCAATGGGATCATGGAATGGGGAATGCAAAATTACCCCTCTTTATTTCTCAACTTCCCAGTGACTTGAAGGGTACGTACCCGCTAGCCCCAACTATGCTTGCATCTCCCCCTTCTTTTTTGTCCAAATTTTTTATACTCTTTTTCTTTTCCGATCTTCTAGCCGCTGGTGTTTCCTGTCCACGTCGGCACGCCGCATGGACATTTACGCACTACGCAAACCAACACCACAGCAACACGGGGTCGTTTCAATTCCGATCGGCCACTTACCCCTAAAAAAAAATTAAATACCTCTTCCTCGGCAGGCATCGTCCCATGATCACCGGTGGGTTTTCCTCGACTGCGTCTAGCGCTTGCGGCAGCCGCGACGGCCTGAAAGCGCTCTGGAAGCCTTCCTCTTCGGTCCTCCCAGTCCCAACCCATGCCACCATGCATGCACCTTGCTGCCACCATTGACTCCAACACGCACATCATGTCCGACTTCGAAGTCAATCACCGTCACCGACAAGCTGTGTCAATCCAGTTCCCATATGTCGACCCGTATTGGTCAGCTTGCAGCACTTTAACCGTCAGTAATCCCGTGCCGTCACTCGTTCGGCATACATCTCACTCCACAGCGTACATCAACGGTAGGAACGGTTGCACGGTAGCACGGGGCCCGGACGTAATACACACACCTCCTCCTCTTCTTATGCCCCGTCTCAGCATAGTCAACCGTCGTCGCGCCCCTCCCCGCGGACCTTCTAACCTGGCAGACTCGCACACGCGCAGTCTGAGATCGGTGTAAAACGTGTGCAAGCGTCTCGTCACAAATGTTCGTCATCTCAGTTTTGACATTGGACGAACTAGATGAGATTACGGCATAGTAGTGGTGGGGGCCGGTACGAAACGATCAAAGAGAGGGGGGGGGGGGTATCAAAAAAAAGAGCCTACGCGCTTCATATCTCACACATGTATGTGGCCTTGACGTTCAAGCGTCTGCTTTGAGGCGATGATGGAGCGCAACGGGAAGCAAGCCGGGTGCCGGTCGTAAAAAATCCACGGCCGTTACTGCGTCCAACAGCCTCCGCATATCAAGGTTCCCAGGTCTGACAGGACAGAACGTCGGCAAAGCCACGGGAAGTGCTCTAGAAGTCAATTCATCCTGAGCCACAGTTAGCTTCAGCCACTTCTTGGAGGCTCCAATTGCAGCCACACCGAGGACGACAATCAAAAAACCTCAACAGACATCACACACCCGAGTACTCACCGACTGGAGTTAAAACTCCGGTGCTCCACTACGAGATGCCTTTCGCGTGACATTCTTCTGCACTCATCGGGATTTCCGTCCTGATACGCGGCTCATGCCCCGCTGGAAACCATCAATAACGTCCTCAAAAAGGCCAAATATGAACAAGGGTTTTTCTTGGGTTCAGACTTCACCTCTTTAGGCTTGGCGGCCAAGGTGATCTTCTGGCGTTTTCTCCGACTAATCAGCATGTAACCGGCAAATTCTCCGTCTGCGTCAAACCTATCCCAATCACTTTCAGCCCGAATTAAGCCCCGTTTTCCTCGACGGGTCCAGCCCGAGTTTAGACCCAGACAGGCCAGTATGCCTCCAGTAGAAAAGCCTACAAACTGTCTATTGTTGTTCTTGTCGTTGTCGTTCTTGTCGTCGTCGTTCTTGTCGTCGTCGTTCTTGTCGTCGTCGTTCTTGTCGTCGTCGTTCTTGTCGTCGTCGTTCTTGTCGTCGTCGTCTTGTTTATTATTATTCTTATTGTTATTTTATTAATTATAATTCTTTTATATAAACTTTAGATTAGTAGTTCTATCACTTTAATAAGTGAAGAATTAAAAGAATGATAAACTACTTAAATTTTTAATAAACTGTCTCTTTACTCTACAGAGCTGCCTTTGTAGATAAATCGTTTGATTCTGGGGAAGCCACGTAACGGCCAGCGCTGACGAGGGGGCCTGATACAGTACCACGTAGCCTAGCTCATCAGTCTCGACGGTTCGTCTGGGGGCTCCATGAGCAGGAAAGGTCAAGAAGCCCCACGAAGCGATGTCCCATCGAGCCGACCTTAGGCACCTAATAAAGTCGCGACAAATCCGTTATGGCGTTGTGGCCGGGAACCGGGCAAACTTTTGTGTGGAGGCCGCGACACTGATATCCTCCACCTATGCCTTGGCCTCATACGCCGTATGCTCCTAAGATCATAATAGTCCCGCCAGCCTTTGTGAAATTGTCACTTAGCATTAAAAGTAATGTTCTCCCAACCGGGATAGTTACCAAATACAGCGAGAGCCACGAAATACATTGCCCATCCATCGGGCCATCTTGAGTTCTATGTATTATTCAACACCAAAAACAAAACACATACAACACCGGGTATTCGCTGGTCGTCACCGACCCAACTACTAATCCGGCCCTCATTGGCTTATCTATGGGAGAGCGGACGGGATCCCGAGTTCTCCAATGGGTATGGTCGTATGTGGTGAGACGTGAAGCAAGAGTTGGCTATGACTGCTGTGGAAATGAGAGGTGAACGGGCAAGGTGTTGGAGGAGTCACATCACGAAGGCGTAACAATCGACTTCACACCCACTTTTCAGCTTACTCAGTCTCCCAATCAATTTTTAAGTATGTGTTGCGTTTTAATACTGATTCTAAGGTAAGTGTTGAAGATGAGTCTCTACTGCTAGGGTATATTTCAGTCGATCGGTTAGCAACAAACAAAATTGGTAATATGCAATACACCAGCTAATAACCCACACCTACACATCCAAGTGTAGGTACCAGAGAGTGTATTCTATAGTCATTTGAATGACTTCTTCTAGATTCACAGTTGTGAACGCACTTGGCACTTCCTTCCGAAACGACCGCTTGCACGAGACGACCGCTGAGGTGTGATGGTCAATCTACACAAGTTTGCATTTGCCTCGTGGGTGAGATCCTGGGAAATTGAGGCTTTGAATAGTTGGGGGATATGTAACGTCCCTAGCTGGCGAGCCGGAGTTTGAGTGCACCGGCACGATTTACCAGCTGCCGAGCAATTCACCTCAGTTGATGGAATCAGCCTCCGCTCTCCTGCCTGAGTTTGCATTGCAAAACATGAGCAGGAAATCTGGGCCCCAAGAACTCGTATTCTAAAGTATAATGTCCGGTCGGGCTCACCCCTCCCACGCTGGATGACCGGTGGAACTTCGCAGTCGAGGACTACATGTGGCACGGAAGGAATGCAAGAACGGCTGAAGCCCTTGACCCATTGAATCGAAACTCCCGACGTCTAGACAAGTTTGAGTGCCCAGTCGTTGTATCGGGTCCATGTCTATATGAACCAGGAGTGAGAAGTCCTTGGCACTTATCTTCGATGTCTGAGTGCTAAGATATGGCCTTGGAGCCCTGGCTTTAGCTTCTGGTTTTTCGCGTATGCTCATGGACTATCGAATTGAATCAAATTTCGCAGTCTTTTACCTACCCGTCTGCTCTTCTGACAAACCACCCGCTCTACATCCTCCCTCGAACGAAACTTCGGAGCGTACAGGACTCTTGACAACGAGTTCTGGTTTGGGCAGGTTGGCGGCCAATTCGGTAAAGCTGATGTCGATTCCCTGCGATCGAGCATCACCAGCATCTGTGTTGCTGATGATGTAGACGGAACTTTCAAGGCCTTGCGCTGCTTTGTCTTCAGCCCTCACTTCAAATTAGCGAAGTTGTTAGTTCTCTTACCTTGAATACAGGCTGCTTGACCGTCAACGGTCGTCATAACAGGACCAGAAACCTTCTTACGCAGTATGGGCAGTGGGTTTCAAGTAGCCAGGTTTTCAAGGGGCTCTACAACTTGTTACAGACACTCCGGGCGCTGGCGCAGAAATTTTGACATTTCACGTCCTAATATCCTTCGGATCTTTCATAGCACAGGCTGCGCCATGACACGCTGATGCTACATGCCGGGATCAGGATGCAGGAGGATATGGGGACAAAGGTTCCAAGTGGCCAAGAAGCTGAGCCGAGAGTGAGGGGGTAGACGACCCATACGGAGGGCGACAATATTCTGCCAATTTTTCTGCTCCACCTACTCGCTATCATTACCATCAAGTTGAAGTCCCCGTAGTGCATCCTTGACCAATAACTATCTGGGAGGCAGCAAGTTGGGGCATCAACCTTCTGAGGGTAAGGTAGGCAAGCAGCTGTGGCGACAGTTTTGCCCGCAGGAAGGAGAACTGTGTTCGAACTAGATCGCATGTACCAAGAAGTGTATAGTCGTGACTCAGAAGTGTGTGTCTTGGCCCGAACCGCTGTTGGTCCCATGTTCGATGGTTGAGTTCGTATGGAAAGTCTGCGTGGCCAATCCATCACCCCTTTTTGAAGATTAACACATCATCATCTCAACGTGGCTAATTGAGTCCAATATGCGGCTGCTCTAAACCCAAGCCAAGCCCAGATGACCATATAACCAGGTCGAGTCAAGCAGTCGCCGGACGGAACCGTCAGCATGAAGTCTCCGACCGTCACAGGCTAGCCATAGCGGCACAGTGGCCCGAGTTGTTATCAACAGTCAAATTATTGGTCGGGAAGTTCACGACGATGACTACCCACACAATGGTAAAGTGTGGCGTGTTATCTCAAATAAGATCCTGTCAAGTTTGCCCACCATTCCGCAACGCCTGATAGCGACACCCCGTGCTGTATAAAACCACCAAAAATGGCGGATAACCTAGATAATCACATGGAACAACCGTGTAGTTTCTTTGACGCGTGGCTAGAGCGCCTCCTTGGTGGCCGTCTTTCACGCCTCGAGCACTTGTGACGTCCCAAAGTGGAGTCTCAGAAGCATAGCCATATTGCCATGCTTGGAAACCGCTCTCCGAAACCCAACCTCTACGAAGGAATGCCGAGCTTTTGCTTCTGCACCCGTGGGATAACACCGATGAGGATTAACAAGGAAGTAACAATGACGGCCCATAACTTCAGCTTGAGAACGTTGGCGTTGTAAGGTGTGTCGGTGGCCGTTGCAACTGTGATCAGCAGGAGGACTAGAACAACGTAGCCGCTCCAGCGGTGGTACTTCCAAACGGACTTCGCACGGTCCTCGCCCCCGTACAGTTTGGGGGTAGCCCACATAGTGAAGCCGACAGTGTACTGCAACAGTAGGATGATGGAGAGGATGACGCCCAGGTAGCCGTGGACGGAGTGGAAATGGGAGCCCGGTCCCTGCAGGAACTTGTTGTACTCGATAATGCTGATGCCGGTAACGAGAAAGAGGAAGGCGAGAAGGTTCAGGATGGCGTGTACGCGTTGGCCGACTCGTTTCTGGTCAGGGGTGTGCGTCGGTTGCATGGAGAGGATGGACTGGGTGAGGGTGAAGATGGCGAGACTCTGTGCTAGCGGGTGACCAGAGAAGAGGATCAGATCCTTTGTAAAGACGGAAGCCCAGATCATGGCAACGAGTATGACAGCGCCGAATTGGGCGATAACGCCGGTGCCTGGCGAATCTTCGAGTTAGCATATGCTCGAGGACGGAAATACTGCAGGGGGAGAATGCGACGGCGAAGACGCACCGACTACGAGGTTCTTCGCGATGAACTGGCCTGGAGGCTGCTGGGCGTCGCCCGGCCGTCCCAGCAAGGGCTCCAGCTCGCTCTCATTGCCCCGTTCCCGATCCTGGGGAGGCGGCTCAGGGAGTCCGGTTGCAGAAGCCATTGTCTGTTGCTAGGTGTTTTTGAAAATGGAGACGTTGCAGAGTTTTGTTGACTTTGTTTGTAAAGTGCAAAGCGCTGGCGGCACCCGAGTTTGGAAGGTAGAAATTCTAAACGTTTGGTGGTCGGCGTACAGGCCGTTGAGTAGCGTCTCCGTTTTACCTTAGACTGAACCCGGAAGGTCATCGATGGCGGCATCGATGACGGAGAGCTGTCGAGAGCCGCGACCAATCGGAGCCCGTGTATTTCTGATCGAGCGAGGAAGCTGCAGAGAACCGAATGGTGGGGTAATCAAGGTACCTAAGGTAGGTAGGTACCTAGCTTGGGGAGGCGGTACGGTTCAGGAGGCGGCGCCCGTTAGCGGGGGAGGGGGTGGGACTGCGGCTGCCTGTGCCGCTTCGTTTTCGCTGCAGATTCCAGCATTCGGGTCGTTGTCGTCACCTCAGCAATAAGCATTGGTACTTTATTTTTTTGGGGCCTCTGCTTTCCCCCAACAACGGCCGGTGCCATATCGCATAGACAGTGGCGTCACTGGCCAGCACCTTCTGTTCCTCGCATGGCATGGCGTGCTCGGGTCTGTCTAGAAACTGTAGCACGTACAAAGGCTAAAGCAGAGAGACCAATAGAACAGGAGTGATGGAAAAGATAAGGTCGCGCCCGGGGGCGATCTGGGGTTGCCGCAAGAGACTCGACGATTGGGAAGTCGATCAGAATCCGGCGGGGGATACTTCGTGCTAGGTACCTTAGCGACGGGGTCCCGCATTGCCAGCGCAGCGGGTTGCAGCTTCCAGTGACGGCGACAACCAGTGTGCGTGTCATCCATCTCCTCTTGGGTCCATGCCAACGATGGGGCCGAATCGAGACCGCCCAGGTGATGGTGATGGGCGATGCACCGCAGCCGCGCGGGCGTCGGTTCGCGGGAGCCTCGCAGCATCGTGGAGGATGCCACCCGGGCATGGCATACCATGCTACACTTCAAGCCAAGATAGGCAGTCTAGAACTCGTTATCAGATCGCCGAGGCAACAGGGTTTGGAGGGAGCGTGACTTTCACGATGCAGGCTGCCAGCAAAAGCACAGGGGCTGCTGAACCCGAAAACGCAACCCAAAAGCGCAGCCGAGTCCGGCGCGAAGGGACGGGGCACGCTCCGAATGGCATCATCCGTGGTGCAGGAGCCTCCTCGCCGGCCCCTGGGTAGCCGACGGCAGACCTTGGACGACATGGGAGTTCCTCGGCGGCTGGCGTCCCAGGAAGCCCCCCGCCGACCGAACAGCGGGGGGCCGAGGGGATGCGGAGAAGCGCCGCAGATTGGTCGGAGGGTTCAGTGTTAGCTAATTCGCTCGAATCATTACGCCTTTCCTTATCGCTCATGGCCGCCGGCGACTCTCCAGGCCTTAATGCGGCCGTCAGCTGTGGCCGCCCGACGTCGGAACTGGCCGCTTGAGAAAGGCCGGCGGGATAATTAGAGGGCACTTGGAGAGGCCATGGCTCTCCCGCGGCTTTCCTCATCTCGTCGTCAAAACCACTTGCTCTTTCCAAACACCTCCAAGAGTGTAAAATCCCGACCGCTCCTCGCCCCCTCGACTCCGGACCACATCACAGGCCTTCTCTGCGAGAAGAAGCATCCTGATCCTCGACTCGACCCCTCATCTACCCCTCCATATCCCACCGCACCTCCACCACCATGGCCAGTGAGCAGGAATACACGCTCGAGCAGGTCAAGACGACCCGGATTGCCTCGGACGACATTGACAAGACATTCCGCTCTAGCAGCATTGGTGCGCCGCCCCCCAGTCCGTCCCTCTGTGCGCTTCATAGCTGGGATGAGAGGGCATGAGTCGACCCGAGCCGACGGCTGACACGATGCAGACCTCATCTCCGCCGCCCTCGGTGGAAAGATCCTGGCCTTCTCGGATGAGTGGTTTGCCGAGGCCGCCAATTTGCTCACACCAACCCCTCCCATCAGGCAGCCGGGCAAGATGGTCTACACCGGCGCCTGGTACGACGGCTGGGAGACAAGAAGGCACAACTCTGAGCCCTTTGACTGGGTCATTGTCCGTCTTGGCGTTGCCTCTGGAACCGTCGAAGGTGTTGAGGTCGATACTGCCTTCTTCAACGGTAACCACGCCCCCTCAATCTCCGTTGAGGGCTGCTTTAACCTGAATGACGAGGAGGTCGTCTCATGGAAAGGCGGACGAGGCCAGTGGGAGACCATTCTCGGCAACGAGGAATGCGGCCCCTCTCAACGCTTCGGGTGGAAACTGGCCGAGCCCAAGAAGAAACAGTACACTCACGTCCGTCTGAACATGTACCCGGACGGTGGCATTGCTAGATTCCGTCTCTTCGGTCACGCCGTACCCGTCTTCCCCGAGGACAAGGAAGCTATCTTCGACCTTGCGGCGGCGCAGAATGGCGGCGTGGCCATTTCCTGCAGCGACCAGCACTTCGGCACCAAAGACAACCTCCTGCTGCCCGGCAGGGGCAAGGATATGGGCGACGGGTGGGAGACGGCGAGATCGCGGAGCAAGGGTCACGTGGACTGGACCATTGTTCAGCTCGGAGCCCCGGGATACGTCCAGAATGTCGTCGTCGACACGGCGCATTTCCGCGGAAACTTCCCGCAGAAGGTCAAGATCGATGCGCTTGCATGGAATGAGAGCGGTCACCCCGGAGCGGACGCGGCCGGCTGGACGGAGATTGTAGCGCCGAGCAGGTGCGGCCCGGACCAGGAGCACGAGTTCTCCAGCGCCATCAAGGACACAGTAGCGACGCACGTCAAGATCACCATCATTCCGGACGGCGGTGTGAAGAGACTGCGTGTATTCGGCAAGAGAGCATAGATATGGGCGGGCGGTAGCACACCAGAAACAGATATTGCATGAAGAAGCACAGGACCTGGTCTCCTGGCTGATGCTCCGGGAGCATTGTTGTGCCGACATAGAATGACGGGCCAATCAAAGAAGAGGAGCACAGAATAAAGGGAATTTTTACATACCTTATAGAGGAGTGACGAAAACGGCCTCACTCCGGGACCTAACTTACCTTACCTACCTTACCTTATGTGGCAGCGCAGAACGGGCGGGCTGTGCTGCGACCTTGACGATGCGTGTCGTGGATTCTATCCAACCCACCAAGTGTTTGTGACTTACTCCCCATAGGTAGGTAAGGTACTAGGTAGGTATGTACCTCCAGGCAAGGTGTTTGGGAAACTTGGAACCTCAGGTACCGTAGGTACCTATGTCAGGGCACCTTACTTCAGGCCACAGTGAATCCCGTCAGGGGGCTCGGCGGGGTAGCTCAATGCTATGGTGACGCGCCGTCCGCATTTCCCTGAGGTGCTCAGCGCTGGGGCCGCCTTCGGTACCTGGCACAGGACCACTGAACCCGCTAGCCAGTGCGTCCCCAGCGCATTGAAGTAACGGTCCTGTTCGTATAACTTGGCTACCTAGGTACCTCGAGGTACATACAGGCACCTTACCTAGGTAGGGAAGTAAGGCAGGTATTATGGAAAGTAAGGTACCTAAGGTAGGTAAGGTATGGAAAGTACATAGGCCCGCTGCAGGACATGCTGCTGGCAACAGATCGACTGTTTGAGCCGGCCCCTCGCCCCTGTGGGTGGGCGTGGCCATTACGGAACCCAGGCTCCGGGGCAGAGGAGGACGCGCAAACGACGACACACACAAACAGACACGCACACACACGCACACACACGCGCGCTTAAGGGTAGGTAGGCAGCCTGAACACCTAGGTAGGCCCGACATCACACGACGTTCGAGCGTTGGGCCTTCTACAATCCGCAGCCGTTCTGATCACCCCCACAACCAACATCAGCATCAACACCGACAGTGCCCGACGACGGCTATTCCGCCACCTTTCGCTACATATCCATATCCGCCCCGACTGGGCTTGCCTCTGCTGCGAAACTTTCCGCGTCCTTCCCGCCAAACAGCCTTCTGCATCGCATCGAATCGCACCGCATAATTCAATACCCCGTCCGACTAATGCCTACCGGGCCTCCTGGGTGCCCCTCCTCCCACCATGGACTTCGGGGACGCTAACGGTGGATTCGGCGAGAAGAAGCCACGCTCTCTGCCGAGTGACCTGCCCAAGTCTCTTGACGATCGCAGTCATCGTCCCCGCGAGTTGGTCCCGGAGACGGAGATGTACGATGGCTGGCAGGGTGAGTTGCCATCCCCCTCCCCCTCCATTCGCCGGCCAGCGGCCACATGGCGCGTGGCGTAGCTGACGCCTAACTGGCAGGACAATCACAGTTTTTGACCTCACCCGTCCTTGCAAAGCCTCTCAACTTTGGAAACCTGAGCCTAGACGATCCCACATACGATGAGGACATAACGACAGCTCCCCAAAACAGCGACGCACGCCTCATGGAGATGCTCGCCGCCCAGGCCGCCCACCGGGTCGGCTCGGGCTTCGATGACGAAAACACAATATTGGCAGACGAGAAGCTATCCGATGACGAGAAGAAGGACCTGCTGCAAAAGGCATTGAACATGGCTGCGAGCAACGGCGACGTCGAGAGAATCGGCAACATTCTGGGTGGAAAGGCCAAGGCACACGTCGACATCAATGCGCCGGACGAGGATGGAACGCCCCCGCTCATCTATGCGAGCTGCTTCGTGAGTGCTGGATGATTCAGAGGGCGTACGCGGTGGCTGACCGGCAGCTAGGGCCACGAGAGCGTGGTGCAAGCTCTCATCGACGCGGGCGCCGACGTCGACAAGCAAGACCGGAACCAGTGGAGCGCTCTTATGTGGGCGATGACGAACCGGCACAAGAGCATTGCAAAGATCCTGCTTGACAACGGAGCATCGGCCGAGCAAAAGACTTCATCTGGCAGGACCGCTTTCGACTTCGTGCCTCCGGACAGCGACATGTCTTTCTATCTTCACGACAGTGGCTACAACATTGGCAATGCGGGCACCGACGACTTCTATAACCCCGGCTTCTCGCAAGACCGGTTCGAGGAGGAGATGGCCGAAAACGAGCTGCGGAGGCGAATGATGATGGACAGTGCCCGCGATCTCGAAGTTGATCTGGGTAACGTCGGCATGGACGACCAGCCAGAGGTGAGCTGGTAACGCTGCATGCCATCTGGGGGCCAGGCTACTAACGAAACTCTAGACGTCCGACGAATTCGACGAAGAGCAACCCGATTTTGACTGGTCACGCTGTCTGCACGACCAGATGTTTGTGTTCCAAGAACATGAGCTCGATCGCATCCTGGACATCATTATTACCAACATGACACCCCAGAGATCACCGGCACAGAAACCGGTGCCTGCGAACATGATATTTCTTAGTGCGAGATATGCGCACTACCATTCCAGCCCCGACTTGCTGGCCAAATTGATGATCTCAGCTATGGACAAGATCAACGACGTCGTTGAGCAGTACCAATGGGACATGACTATCCTGGCGTTTTGGATTTCCAATGCCACTTTGCTTCTCCACTACCTCAAGAAAGACTCTGGCCTGGTGGAAGCCACCGTCGAGTTCCAGGCTCAGCTATCCGAGTTGATCAACGAGATCTTCATCCTTATCGTGCGAGACGCCGAAAGGCGACTAGATAAAGTACTCGACGCTGCTATGCTAGACCACGAGACGATCCCGGGCTTTGAGGACATTGCGTTCCAGAACGAATGGAGGATATTCAAGCGCAAAGCTCAAGTCAAAGAAGAGCCCATCGAGAAGCGCTTTCGGCCCCCATCCCCAAAGCAAAGGGCAAAGCCGGCTCCACGCAATGTTACTTCCCTGCTATCATCCACCCTGTTCGTGCTTGATCTTTACGATATCCACTCAGTCATAACGGCGCAAATCATCTCACAACTCCTGTACTGGCTTGGCGCGGAGCTTTTCAACCGCATCATGTCCAACCGAAAATACCTGGCGCGGACAAAAGCAATGCAGATTCGGATGAACGTGTCGACGTTAGAGGACTGGGCTAGAACCAACAATCGACAACCAGAGCACTACGAAGGGGGCGAGACCAAGTCGTCAGGCGAGACTACGGTGGACGCGGCGCGGCGGCACCTAGCCCCAGTGATTCAGCTGCTGCAGTGGCTACAGTGCTTCTCGTCACTGGGCGCTGATGACCTCGAGGCACTTGTTGGCACATTGCAACAGCTCAAGAGGCTCAGCCCGCAGCAGCTTATCCACGCCGCGTCTCATTACCGGCCGGAGGTCGGCGAGAAAGGACTGCCCAAGAGCGCGCTGAAGTATCTTAACGCGATACAGGCGGAGCATGTGCGCAGGAAGGAGGAACACCGCAAGAGCAGTGCTCCGTCTACGCCCATCAAGGCCAATCCCGCCAACGGGGGTATTACGGATACTCCTGGGAGCCAGGTTACGAAGACACCAGGTGGGAACGAAAGCGAAGAAGAGTTTGACGACGCACCAGAGAACCTCCTCCTGGACCCAGCGCTCATGCTACCGTTCACACTGCCTTCCGTGACGGACATGCTGGTCTCGTACGGAGCTGGGTTTGGAGGCGTCAACAAGGAGCGGGCGCGCAAGTACATCCCCACCGTGCCCCCAGAGTTCCTTTCGAAGCTGGAGGCTAGCGGGGCACGCAAAGGACCGATGTTCAGTGAGAAGGACTGGGAGAACGAAGAGGTCTGAACGAGCCACTTGGTGCCCGTTGGACTTCGGGGCAGTGAGCTAATTGAGGTCTGTTTGCGCCTAAGATTAGGATGCGCTGCGAACCGCTGTTGGCGGGCAAAACCTGGAAATGAGACGCGGGTGCGGAAGAGACATCATGCTGCAAGCCTAAGGGCAACCTCTTCCACCGAGCATAGCGATTGATTCGACGGCACAAGAAGAGGGGTCACGGCGCTGCTGCAAGGGGCAGGCGGCGCAATGCAAATTCTAAGACGAGTGTGTGGGTTTGGCATAACGGACACAGATGTGATGGTTCTCATCAAATCTTGTCTTGTTCTGTCGTTGGGAGGGGGGAGCCAGCGATGCCAATGGCGGATATTTGTGTTGTTTAGTCCATGCGGAGGATGACAGAGCAGAGTAGCCGGGGCTGGGTCACGATACCGAAAGAGGGGGAAGGGGGTCCGCTCTACACCAAAAACACCACCAATGGGCTTTTTATTCTCTCCCCCATCATGCTCTGTTGACTCTCCTCTTTTCCCGCCCACGAACATGTTTGACTCATAACACAGGAATGTGGCCTGGTGGCGGCCCCAAAACCGCCCGTTTCGTTTGCAATGGCTCCTCCTGGGGCAGAAGCGGAGAAAGAGAGGAGGACGTGGGCGTGTGCTTCCCCTCTCTGCTCCCCGAGTCGGTGTAAGCCAGAACCACGTTGACGGGGCGTGACAATCACACAGAAGTAGTGAGTGGTCGTAGCTACGGTCGTCCGATGGCAGGCTGACCGCCTGTCTCTTCTGTTTCTTCACTGTTCTCTGTCACGAGGCAGGCTGCCAGAAAAACAAGAGACGGGGAATCGGATGGGTGGTCTCAGCGCATTCCAAAGCGGGTGGGCCGACCCGGGGGCATGGCTGTTGGTTCTTGGGTCAGCCAACTAAACCGATCAGGACTTTCCAGGAACTGGAGTAGCGAGATCCTCCGGATTCAAGCCGCAAGAGTCTTCCGGTCGAAACCCAAACATATGACGTGGCCAGTGTGTATGCCCCGGCACAAAACACAATGCAAAGACCCGACGACGACTGCCAGCTGTTCAGGGCTGTTTCGAGGTCGCCGGGACCGGGACCGGCAGGAGACCTTCTGTTTGCTCCGGCTTGTCCTCCCTTCCGCGGTGCGACCGTGTCCGCAAGGGATGTGAACCACAAACAAAAAAAATCCAGATGTTTTCGGAAGCGCTGTCGCGACGATCACACTCTCTATATCCCCCCTCCTTTTTTTTCTCCCTTTTTTTTTAATTTTTTCCCCCTTTTGGCTGCTTAATGCGGGATGAAGTGCGACATGGTTGACTCAGATGGATTCCCTGGCTCTGGTCTCGCTTCGGCCGATCTCCCGGGAGCTTATGACGAACTGCTGGAGCTCAGAGAACATGAACCATAAGGGCCGGGGGTTAGTATTAGATTTGCTGCTATTGCGGAAAGGCTGAAACAGGGACGTGCTGACATGCCGCGACAGGGCAACCAAGCAAGCATAGGCTTGAAAGGTTCAGGCCTGGAATTGGATATGAGAGGCCTGCGCGTACACTAGGGGAACATCAGCGGCCGTCGGAAATTTCCCCGACGTCAACATCTTAGAGACAGAACCCCCCCTGCCAGTCAAGCAAGATCTCCCGAAGGGGGACCCGAAGGGCCCGAAGGGGTGAACAAAAGAATGAGACACCTGGCGAATTGGTCGTGATCGGGAGCGATTGAGCAGAAGGCCGGTCGGTTGAGGGATTTGATTGTTTGATGACGCAGTCCCACAAAGGTTTTATTGACGATAATATGTGAGTGATCAACAGCGGATGATGTGGTTGAGCCTTGCCCATCCGTCAGAGGAAGCGAGGATGACGGTTGGAGAAGGACCCTTGGATGTCGGCACCTGGGATTGAGACGGAGGTGGCTGCTGGCATGTCGTAGATTGACAGGCGTAGCGCGATGGAATTTGGGCGCTGACAAGGAGGGGCGGGTTGCAAACGGAGGCGTCTTGAGGTTTTGGCTGGGCCTGTTTGCATTGGACGCCGGTAGCCGGCCGATCCCCCCTTGCCGTTGAAGCCGCGTTGGCCTTTGCAGGTACGGACGTAGAAGACATGTTTCCCATGTTGTGTCTAACAGGGCAGTCAATAATGATGGCGGCTGCGAGCTGAGCTCGAGCAGTATTAGCTACTAGTATAGCTGAAGCTAGGGAAACTTGCTTCTTTCCCTCGAACTTGTGTTACCGTAATTTCACTGGTGCCTCGGCCAGCCGTTTTTGTGCACGGCGAGACAGGATATGCGTAGCTGTCGACAGTGGCGGGTAGCCAGCGATGGACCGGGCCCCTGACCGGTTGGTCGCGTTACCGTGACCTTGGCCTGGGTGCCTAAGCGGGTGTGGCGGTCATGAAGAACTGGCCATGCGGAGTTCACGATGCATCGAGGTGGGTGGGTTCAAGAGCTCGCGACCGCGACAGGCGGTATCCATGGCAGGGTCTCCTTCACCGACTCAATGGCCTTGCCAGGACGACGACGAACAGGCGAGGGCCATGCTGTCAAAGAAAGACCCTTTTTCGGGTATTGATGCATGGCCAGATGGCGGGAGGTGGGGCAGCAGACGGAGACAGGGGAGGGAGGGAAGCTGTAAGGCCTATCAAGAGGCGCTTGCAGGGGGTGCCTCGCATCGGAAACGATGGACGATGTGGCTGGCCGTGGGTGGTGGGTGGGCTGGTCGTCGCCTTTGGTAACTGCCTCTGGGCTGTCTGTCTGTGCCTGACTAATAAGGTAAAGGTACCGGGCCTGGGTGCCATACCAGACATGACGGTAAGGTACCTAAAGTAAGGTAGGCCAATGGGATCGGGGCGGATCATGGATCTTCTGCCCTATCGGTAAGGTACGTACCCCGAGGGACGGTCCACCGCCTCGAAGCTGCTGTGAGTGTGTGCAGATGGTGATGCCGGGCTACTGCCGCTGCGGCTTCCACCGCCGCTGCCACCGCCTCCTGCTCTGCGACGCGGCCAGCTGAGCTGGGCTGGGCTGGAAGGACACCATCTGCCACGCATGAAGTGCCGTTTGTGCTCCTTTTCTGACGAATGTGGCATGGGCGAATGGAAATGGGAGGATACAAAATGAGGGGCGGGTGAAGGTTGCGCGCGAGCAAAAGTCACAAAAAAGAAAAGGGCACGAAAAAAGGTGTAAAGAGCCCCGTGGCCCGGCTGCTTGGTTCATGTCATGAACCTGGTCCTTCTCGCCTTTCCCTGCCACCTTCCCAAGCGTCTGGATCTATCGACATTCACCACCGCCTCCGGGAGTCGGAGATTAACTGCCATCCGCGGCTTCCCTCAGATCAAAAACACCTCTCACCTCAACCTCACACTCACCACCCTCACCCTCACCACCCTCCGCAGACTGCCCCGGCCCTGATCATTCTCTTCCCGTTACTCAAACCAACAGGACTCAGCAAGCCCACGTCAAAGGTAAGTGCCTCACCGCATCCCCCCCTCTTGCCCTGCCCTGCCCTGCTTTGCTTTGCCTACCCTACCCTACCTTACCTTACCCTGCCTTATCCTGCCTTACCTCGCCGTGCTTTACCTTGCCGTCACTCGCTCTCCCTCCGTATCAATATATTGACTTTGTGTCATATCTTAGTTCCGAACTGCCTCTGTTGCTGCTGTTGCTGCTGCTGCTGCTGTCTTGCTCCTTCGTTCCTGCACAGACTGGCTGCCAGCACTTACACATTACTGCGCCCTACGTCGGCGGCACTCTACTCACCTACCGTAACCACGCCAAACCACGCCACTCGGAAACATCGCAGCCCTTGCTGCGTGGTCCCCAAGCCACTTTGCCTGGCTCTCACCAATCCAACCGTCAAGTCTGCTCGGATCGGTGTCTGAATCGCTGGCTCTGGCATTCCGGTCCCATCTCCAGACTCCTTCCCGTGCTCCCCGGGGACCAATCATCTTGTCCCGAATCTGGCTAGCGCCTGTCTAGTCTCCAGGTCACGAAATTGGCACACCTGAATCCCACGCTTACGGCCCTCGGCGCACTGGACGGTGAGCCACTCACCTCCACTTACACCGTCACAACTCCCGCCTTGGCCGCCCGTCCAGTCCATCTCAGGACCTGCTGTGCTCCCACCGGCGTACCACCGGCCGCTGAGGGAGCCTTCACTCCTGCGCCGGTACCCTTCGATCACGGCTCCGCCTGCCAGTGAGCACGGTCGGATCAACCCCATCTGGCCACTCGCGCCTGGCCAGACCACCCTGAATACCACACTATGGCGCCCCAAAAATTCGCCAGTGTGCGCCTGAAGTCCCGCACTACGCTCGCACCCTTCAAGGACGATACTAGCCTCATCGCCGTCCGCTACGAGAAGACGGTTCAGGCAGAGCCTCCCATCCCTATTCTAACGCGTCTTCCCCCAAGGTCTCTCTCCGTCTCGACGCGTCGCACTTCCGCCTCTGCATCTTCGTCCTTCTCGAGTCCGCCCTCCAGTCCTGTTGTCGTCCCTCCTCCTGCGATTGACCAACACCCTGCCTTCCGCTCCCGCGTGCCCATCCGCGACCACACGGCCAACGACTGGAAAAGGGACTCTGGACTTGCGCCCACTGCTTCATCGTCGGCTACCATCGTTGAGGAGGAGTGCGAGGACGGGGTCCACGCGTACGACAAAGTCGGGGACTTGGTCGTTGCCAACAAGCTTGTGCAACAGCCGGAACCCGTGGCACCCTCCATCTGCGACAGCGAGTCCGTCTATTCTACCGACGAAGCCGTCGCGAGCAAGAACGCTGGTGGTCGATGCACGACAGCAACTACCCAGCTGTCCGTCGCTATGGACCAATATCACGTAGCGGAGCTTCAAATCGCTGACAGAAAGATGTCGGGCAGCTTTGGCAGCACCTTATCAGTAGAATCTCCGCTTGGGTTGCGGGACAAAAGTTTAAGCGACCTATCACCTTCAGCGGCGCCACTGCTCACCCCAGCGCGGGCCTCATTTACGGCCTCCGATGATTCGCCTAATCAGTCCCCTGTCAGCTGCATCCCAGACGACATCGACCTCCTGAGCAAGGATGTCGCCGACTTCTCCCCCATTTCAATCTCCATCCCCACTGTCAGTCTCCTCGATGATGATTTCCTGACGACTTTGTCCTTCTCCAATCGTGGCAGTCTCATGTTTGGCGGCCGCCGCGCGTTCCCCGCACAAACGAACGACGGAACAATGGAAGACAAGTTGCAAACGGACGACGTGCGCGCGCCTGCGCCAGCCCCAACTCCAGCACCTCCAGCCCTCCACATTCAATACGAGGAGCCGCCCCAGAGCATCGCCGCCAGCACGACCGAGGCACCCACAACCGAGTCTTCCTCCAACGAAGTCACCACGACCGGGCCCGGCACCGTTGACGCAACCGCCGCTGAGGCCACGACGACTGATGCGAGCCCACCCGAGCTGTCCACCGATGCGGGCACCGCCCAAGCCAGCACTCCAGAGACAGCCGTAGAACGCGCCGCGGAGTCAGCATCCCAAACCGCGATGACAGCACCCAGTATTCGCATCTTGTCTGCGGACGTCGAGCTGGAATCTCGAAAGGTGAGATCGCTCTATGAATCTGGCGATGGCATCAGATGGGAAGACGGTGGAAGCCCGTCGGATGTCGGCGAGCACCTGAAAGGAACCGCCGAAAATCCGACGGACGAGGCCGAGAATGATCCGTATGCTTTCCTTATGCCCAGTGCCGTGACAGAAACGGAGTGCTAATTTTGATTCTTCTTTTAGCGTCGCCGAACTCCAACCTCCCGCATGGGGTACTCCAAGATCTGGAAGTTCTTATTCTCAACGTCCCGACATACGCAGCGAGTATGAGGTGGCCGGCGGTCTTGAAGACTGGGAAGATCTGAACGGCTATGACGTGGATCGGTACGGCTTTATCAACCCACGCAAGCTAGAGTCTAGAGCAGGCACCCCGATGGACCTCAGATCTTCTCGGTCCGCTCCTAGAAAGCGGAACATCCTTTCGAAACGAGATGCGTTTGGCTTGGGCCTGCCGATCAGGGGGCCAAGTAGGAAGTTGTCCGCCAGATCGCTCGATACCCAGGGCTCCAAGGCTTCGGTTGCATCACGCCGGTCCACCCGCTCGGCTATTCGTCAAGCTGGCAACCTGCTGCCGCATAACCGCGACCGACGATGGATGGACGAGGCCGGAGAAATGCTCTCCCTTTCTCTCGGAGAAGAGGAGAAGATCGAAAAGATCTCCGAGGCCATCAAAAGAAAGGAATGGGAGAGGTCTGAAAAGTGGCGGAAGATGGCCAAGGTCATCAGAAAGGGGAAGGATGGCGAGGGTATGGAGTTTGAATTCGACGTCAAAAACCAGAAACTCATCGACAGAACTTGGAAAGGCATCCCCGACCGATGGAGAGCATCCGCGTGGTACTCGTTCATGGAAACAAGCGCGAGAGCTCACAAAGACTCGCCGTCTGAGGATTCCATCATTACTGACTTTCGTCGGCTTCAGTCAAGGGGGTCTCCGGACGACGTGCAGATCGACTTGGATGTTCCCCGAACCATCAGCAGGCACGTCATGTTCCGAAAACGCTACCGAGGCGGACAGCGGCTACTTTTTCGAGTCCTGCACGCGCTCTCCCTCTACTTTGCGAACACTGGCTATGTCCAGGGCATGGCATCGTTGGCGGCGACGCTGCTGTGCTACTTCGATGAGGAGAAGTGCTTTGTAATGCTGGTTCGGATGTGGCAGCTACGGGGCCTAGAGAAGCTGTACAGCCCGGGCTTTGACGGGTTGATTGCCGCTCTGAACGACCTGCAGACTAAGTGGCTGGACGGCAAGGATGTCGCCAAGAAGCTGGTAAGTAATGATGATCATCTTCCTCGACCGCTGACGCAGTGCTGACCCCTGTTATTAGACCGAGCTCTGTATCGACCCAACTGCTTACGGTACCCGATGGTACCTGACGCTGTTCAACTTGTCCATCCCGTTCGCTGCTCAGCTTCGGGTGTGGGACGTATTTCTGCTACTTGGCGAGAACCCCAGCGACGCACCAGTCACAAAGGCGAGCGACTCACCGATCACCATGACCGGTATCGACGTTTTGCATGCCGCCAGCGCAGCTTTGATTCATGCGCTGCGAGAGGTCATTTTGGACTCTGATTTTGAGAACGCCATGAAAGCGTTGACGTCTTGGATCCCCGTCAAGGACGAGGATCTGTTGATGAAGGTGACGCGTGCGGAATGGAAGTCCCGGCAAAAGAAAAAGCCTTAGGCAGACTCGCCGACGGTTCGATTTTTTCTTTTTTTCTTCGTCTTATGGATATGTGCGCGAGGCGTTTTTGGAGTCGGTCATGATAACATCGACGTGTCTCGTCGGCCAATACCCTGGGGTTGATTGAAGCTTTCGTCTTTTTAGGAATGAAGGATTTCATTTGTGTAGAATGAGACCAAGGGGATTCTTGCAAAGGGACATGGGTAGCCAGCCGGGTGTGCGATCCAAAGCGATCGAAAAGGAATTGGGCAACAGCACGACTTTTTTATATACCCCTCTGCAACTAGTATGCTTTTAGTGCAGCGTGCACCTGAAGTATGGATATCAGTGTAATGTCTTATCGAACCAAAGGCGAGCTTCCACACGAACGTGTCCGTGTGCTTCGTTGGCGAAATTGCCGTCTTGCTAATTCAGGTGCTTGAATCACCGACGACAGGTGAGGCATCGTATCAAATTGGCGTAATACCTTCAGGTTTCAAATACGAACACGGGTATGACCGTTGTGCCTCATACTTAGCTGGTCGGTTGTCCAGGTATAACCTTGATTTGTCTCTTTGCTTAGTCTGCATTGAGGAACATCCGGGTCGGAACAAGGTAATGCCTCTTGTCTACGGGTCTCTTGGGAAGCGCCGCCTTGTAGACATTACCCGCGGGAATAGGTCGAGGTGGCTTATCCTGGCGTTGTCAAGGAAGGCGTTGCAAGAATCTCGTAACCACTGTGCAAACACTATTCGTCGTAGGTGGCGGGACTTTGCGCACATAGGGAAGGCAGCGCCTGTCTCGGTTAAACTATTGATACAGCACATCTATCGTCTCGGGGTTCCGTTCATCGCGATGATGGCCTCCATTTAATTACAGGTGATCATGAGGCAGGCTGGCTGTCTTCTCAATGTCTTTGCCTCCTCCCAAACAGCTACCCGACACAACAAACTTCGGAATTCCTCAAAACTTTTGGGAAAATACTGGCCTTCAACTTTTCAATTGGTTGTGGCAGTCAGAGATGTGACTAGCGGGCGGGAACGAAGATGAAGAATCGTTCCTAGCCAACTTACCCGAAAGTTTGCGAATGGTGGAGTGAAAGTCTTGCGTAGGTACCTTGAAGTAATCCCTCTGAGGCGTGGTATACAGGCACAGTCATCGGACAAGCTTCTATGGCCATACGCAGTAAACGTTCGGCGCCCATTTTTACGACCTAACAATAACAACTACACATATCACACATCCCTCCCAGCATGAATTCACTGCATCATGGTCACTAGTCGCTGGTTGATTGTGTCGAGAAGTGAGCCAGTCGCCAGAGTGTAACATGTACCCAACATAGCATGCGCTTCGGTCAACCCAAATCCCAGTAGCTCGGAGTTCAGAGTTCGTGGCAGACTGCACATACCAAGCATTGCAGACAGACGGGCAGTAACGATGCTGGCTTCTCACCAACATGCTGCTTTGGTGTTCCCTCTGACGTGAGCGGAAGCAAAGCAGGCAGCAAAACCGGGAGCCAGTTCGGGAAAAGGCATAGGGTACAACAGAGGCTGGGACATTTGACTCAACGTTTCTCCTCTCCTGGTACTCGACTGTTGAGTTGATAACGATCAGTGCCCACCTAAGAAAGTAAGTGTACAGTCCCGGATGCACAGAGAAATTGTTTCCGCTAGGTTGGTGAAGATGAACATGTTGTATGGAAAGACCATGAACACACACAAGGGGGGTCCAGAAGGATCTCGCAGCTAGAACATGTTGAACGATGCTGTGATTTGTCAAATATATCTGTCCGAGCAATATATGCCTGGTTGTCACTGTCATGTCGAGGATCACGTCTTCTCGCTGGCGGATCAATCACAAACGCGGGAAGTTCCCGGACATCATGAACCTCCCACGGACCATGCGGACCGAGAGTTGAGCTTTTTTTTGTCACTCCTGCGTTTAATGCTGAGGTGAAATGGGGTTGAGTTCCCTACCCATCCACACTCTTTCCTGCAAAGGAGTTGAAACGTCACGAATGACCGTGGCCCTTCGCACGTGGACATCAGCCAAACAAACCACTACCCGATTTCGAGGAAGCCCGGCATACGAGAGAGAAGCCGGCGAGTTCTATGGGACTCGGACCACCACGTCCGCGTGCGGAGGTGACGGTGACATCGGCCCAATCCACCGCATGTGCCGACCCGCGAACCAGTCGTAGGCCGCAACCAACATGCCGGGTGCTCAGACACGCCAGACCGAACAGCCCTCCATTCATTCCCGAAATCCACCTTCCGACAGGCCGGAGTAATCCACCATTTCTGTTTCTGGCCGGAACACGGCTCCATATCCGCGGGAGATGGTGGAGGAATGTGATGATTGATAGGTACCTGGGCACCCGTTTCAATCTCGGCATGCACTCATTGATGGATGTATGGCTCGACGTAGTCCAATTTGGCATATTTTGCGCAGACATACCCAATCCCTCAGGGAGACAGTGACGTCTGGCGTTCAGGCACCCCCTCTCGAAATGATGTTCGTCTGCGGGCCCCGAAAACGAGCACCACAACGCCCGTCAGGCGCGTCAGACGGCTTGAAGCAGTGCTCTTCGGTCCCGAGGGAAGACTCGAGGTGTCTGACAGTAAGCCACCTACGAATCGCTCTCGAAAACGGGGAAAAGGGTGATCGTTCAAGAATAACAATGAGCGCTGCCTAGGAGAACAAGGAGTCGATTCATCATGCGGGCACAGCAGGCGCGGCGGCACACCTCACTGATTCCTTCATTAGCGTCGGCGTCCACATGTTGTGGTCCTCGGCGGCCCGTTCGTCGAATTCCCAAGATAGGGGAATGAATGGCTTACACCGTTACACGCCACTAAGCGCCTCGCGCACAGTCAACGCCACCGGCCTCCACTCGTAAAAAGCAGAGGTATTCGACCTCGACCGAGTCACGGAGTAGAGCTTGTTGCCCGGGCCCATGCTTTCGAGCTGTCCGAGTTCCTTCTTTCACGATGTTTGTCCGATGATGGGATCCACACTTCGCCCCACACCCCACACCCACCCCACCTTCCCTCGCACCTACACCCCCCTCCCTCCCTTCTTTTTGGGAAAAAAAAAGAACCCCCCCCCCCAAAAAAAGACGAGCTCAAAAGCTTACAATCGACCTTCAGTCTGCCCCCTCCCTTTTTAATTTTTTAAATTTTTATTTTTATTTTTTTTATTTTTGGCGTGATTGGCATCCTGACATGAGGCATCTGTGCGTCCACCCTCTTCTGACTTCCTGCCCCGTGGCTATGGTTCCTTGCCAGCCAGCCTTATATTCGAGTGACAGCTAACGACATGCCCAGCCGGGATGGGGATTATTTGATTATTGATTCGTCCAATTCCACCTCCTCGCCGTCGCACTGGCGATACGGAGGCACAAACCACGTTTCCCCCGTCTCCTCCGACAAGAACAAAGGCGAGTGTTTGCCAGCCCGCGCCTGTGGGTTTCTATTCCTGGCCGCGGCTTCTTTCGTTAGGTACGCGAGGTAATACCACCTTTCACCAGCAAACACACCCTCGCCCTGCACGTCGTACATACGTACAACCTAGCCGTTGCAGGGACCAACCAGAGAGGGCCAGGGACAAGCAAGGAAAAGGAAGAAAGGAAACAAGAAAAATGTCCGGCGCGGAAGGACGGGATTACAAGATTTCCAATTCACCCCAAGCCAGAAATTCCCAATTAGGAAAGAGCCCCCCAAACCAAGTCTTACTCGAGATACCTTACCAAAGGTACATCACGTATTATTCCCTGGGCAGGGCGGCATATTTCCCGGGAGGCGGGAAAATCAAGACGTCGGCGGGAAATTGATTGCACTGCATTGCGTCAGGCTGTAGAGCTGACGAAGAAAACCTGCCCTCGTTTCGGACTGAGTCAAGAGGCAATTCCGTTGCTGGTGTCTCCATGCCTATTTCCGCGTGCGCCATTCGACCTTCATTCTTTGCTGGGCCTGATGAGCGCAAGTGGCGTCATGGACCTCAAGTAGCGGCTTCATCTGCATCAAGGCGGCTAAGCGCCCAAAGACAATTCCCTAGGTTGGTCCTGGTCTCCTCTGCCCAGCCCAGAACGCACTGTCCCCAAGCCGGTCCGCACCCGCCCATCTGTCTGTCAGATCATCCCAACTTTTACCGCATCAGGCCAAAACGTGTTCCTAGAGCTCATAAAACTCATAACCGCTGGTATAGACGTTGACGTCCGGGCGCCGGGCAACCGGCGCCCGGGGCGGTGGCGACGGAGGGACGGGGACGGACCACGGGCGGGTCCCACCCAAATCCCCTTGCAACGTGCCCATCACCGAGGCTTAGGCGTCAATCTCCCCGCCAAGCTAAGTTCGATTCCAGTTTCGCTGTCAACCTGTTGCTGGCTGGCACCGTCGAGCCCCGAATCGGCCCTGCACAACTGAAATGTCATCCACTCCAAGAGTGAGGGACTTTTTCTTCCCCTACAGTGGTTTGGGAGTGGAGGAGGGGTAATTCCACGCCGCTAATTACCCAAGTTCCTGACTATCCGTTCTCAAATACCCCTCACAGGCCGATAATCAAACAAGCGAGATAAGGTATCAGTCTTCAAGGGGTTGAAACAAGTCTGCCCGTCTGCAAAATGCGTCTTGTCTTGTTTTTTTTTTCTGCAGGGTATCATGGTACATGTAAGATTGCCCCCCCAAAAAGCCGGTGGCCCTGGGTGGAAGAACCAGTCGGAGAGAAGAATTTAATCAAGTCCCAAAGAAGAAGAAGAACAGAAGTTGTCCAAAGCAAAACTCCCACCTGGGTTTCAATGGCCTCACCAAATCCCCCAACGTAAGCCTCATCCTACAGGTCCTTTTTGGTCGACCGTTGATGGGGAAAAAAAAAAGTGAAACCCCCGACCTGCTATAGGTACACCCAAACATAATGCCGTGCTCACAGCGCACCTTGATATACCAGATGCGAAAAGAATCGAAGCGAAGAATACCCGATGAAGAGAAGAAAACCTGAGGCTCGTCCATGTGACTATGCCGCCCGCTGAATAGAATCGAAGAAAGTTGCCGTGGCCCGTGCGGGCCTTTTGTAGAAGGGAAATTTGCGCGCCTCCAGTTCCTGCTACGCTGGAAGGCGTCAAGTGAGCCGAGAGAAAACCATGTCCTCTGTGAATCGAAATGGCGGTTAAAAGTCCAAATTTGAATCAAATGCTCGCTTACCTCTACCGCCACGCTTTCCTTGGGGAGAGGTTAGCGGCAGGAAAAACTGATGTAAGGCATCCGGAAGAAGCGAAAAATTCGGAAGAAATTGTCGTACTCATGCATCTCGTTTCGCGAAATTTCGCCGTGATGGTATGTGTGGCTGAAACAAGTCGTAAAATTGGTCCGGACCAGATCTCAGATGGTGTTGCCCTGCCGTGCGACTCGGCGCGTCCGCATCTCGAGACCGCCACCGTCCTTCATTGTGCCCTTGGCAAACACCTTGACTCGAACGGCGTGGTGTAGCATTCAAGGCTCTTCGGACAGTAGAGAGGAGACAGAATGTCCGCCAACACTCCTTGCTGCCTGTTGTTGATGTTGGTGTTGAGCAGATGTCGTGTCGCCGCTTCCGTGATCCGGGCCGATGCCCGATGTGCCACTCTGTGGCGAAGCGGCTCGAGGTGTCCCAAAACTCTCCCCTCGGCCTCGTCCCGCCGGCCGATATGATGACAGATCGCTGCGTTGTCGTGAATGCCCTCGTCTTCGTCCCGGTGGGGGGTTCCCGAGCGTTGATCCACCGTGAAAGGGAGGCGACCTTAGGCGTTGTTGACTAGGCGGCGGAGCGGCTGGCTGCGGGCCAGTGGCCTTACGCTTGTTCCTAGGAGACTCCCCTAATGACCACACCAGCCAAGGTTAGCCTAAAGCGACTCTCGCTTTCTTTTGGTCTTGCTGGACGCACCGGAGGGGGTCGCAGGCTGGGTAGAGCCACCTCCGGCTTGGGATGTCGGCGGATGCCAATGGTGAAAGTAAATGGACGGGCTTGGCTGAGGTTCCTGCTGCGCAGGAGCAGTCTGTGCCGTCGAGTGCGGCTGATGACTCTGTATGGTCGTGGTGCCTTGCGGGCCGGACTGCGGCACATTCGTGTTCAAGCTAGGCAAGTTCGCAGACCCCAGCGGTCGAGAAACCGATCCTGTGGAAGACAAGGTCGTCGCTCGGCCCCGTGTGCCCGGGGAGCCTGGATATCCCGTAAACCCGTGAGGTCCGGGGGCCGAGCTTGGCGTCGAGGGGACGCCGGCGTATTGCCCGTAGGGTTGGGACTGGGAATCGCGACGGAGATCAGGCGACAAGGGACCTTGCGAGGGAAGCAGCTGAGGATGCTGTGGCTGGCCATGAGGGTTGAGGAACTGCTGGGCCCATTCCAAAGCCGCCGGAGGCAGAACACCACCGCCCATGCCGGCAAAGACGAGCGGCACGATGGGGGGCGGGATGCCGCCGGTCAGGGAGGTACGTAGCATGTCGGCCTCTATGCGCCGTTGCTCGAGGCGCAGGGATTCCTGCCTCGTCTTCTCCTCTTCCTGTCTCCTGCGCTCCTCTTCGGTTTTGGCGGCCAGCCAGCTTCTCATGGAATCCTCGGCACCCTGCCACTGAGGGGGCGGGCCCGGCAGCTGGCCCATGGCATGGCTGTGAGTAGACGGAGGCTGGGGCATGGGCTGGGGAGCTGGAGGTGGTGGCGGAGGGGGAGCCGTGGTTGCGTGAGGCGGCTGAGGCGGCAGAGTCATGGCCGCCGGCGGGGGCAGGCCACGATGATGCGCCGACATGGGCTGGCCAGGTGGACTGTGACTGCGGGGAATAGACGGCAACAGCTTGTGAGAAGGGTGGTCTTGGTAGGACAGAGGAGGCGACGGTCGGGATGTCGAAGGCGGAGTTGGAAGGTCATGGACGGACTTGTAGCCGTAGTGTGTTGGCTGCTTGACTGTGAGCATGGTCATGTATACTCATGTGCCCCAGTAGACTATGAGTGGTTGGAAAAGAAGACCGGCCACGGCAACATGGGAGGCCGATGTTGGTGACAAGAGACAAGAGGTGGATGGAGGTGTGCGTCGTGTGTGCGTGCGTGTATGCGGTGCTTGCCAGTAAAGGGAAGAAGAAGAAGATCAAAAAGGTGACAAATGGGAGAGGTAAGGAAGGTCGAGAAGTAAACAAAAAAGTTGCTGGCTTGCCAGCCGGTTGGGAGGAAGGAAGAGAGGGTGAAGGTTGAAGGTAGAAAGAGGCAAAAGTAAGGTGAGGTGAGGTAGGCAGGTAGGTAGGAAAGACAAATGGGAAGCAGACGGGTGCAGGTGGTGGAAATAACCTTTTTACAGGTCCAACTTGGAGAGGGCGGCCAGGTTGGGAAAGCGAGGTGAGCTGGGTAATGTAATGGTACACTACGGTAACGGCTAGGTACCTTGCCTTGGGGAGCCACAGGGCCCAGTGGAGGTGAAAGTGAAAGTGAGGGTGAAGGACCCGAGGCGTGTGTGTACCGTACCTGGGACCTTGGCCACCGTGCCTTAGCTTACCGACCTACCTACGGACCTACCTACCCTACCTACCTAGGTAAGGTAAGGTAGGCACGACAGGTAAGATACCCAAGGTAAGGTAAGGTAAGGTAAGGTAAGGTAAGGTAAGGTAGCTTAGCTAACCTACCTTGGGTATCCGTACCTTGCCTACCTAGGTACCTACCTTCCGGGAGGGGGGCCAACCTGGGCAGGGCAGGGGCGGACGGGATACGTACCTATCTGGCTGGCCGTAGGGCCAGGAAGGCAGGGCAAGGCACCGACCGCACCGAGGTGAGGTGCACTTCAATGACAGAAGGAGAGCCAGAGTCGAGCAGGTAGGAAAACGGGCGGGGCGTACGGTGATGAAACCTCTCCACGAACGGGCCCAACCTCATTTAGCCGTGGAGCTGTTTTTAGTGCCGCCTACGTAAGGCAAGGTGAAGGCCCCTAAAGCAGGCTAGGTACGTGGGCAATGTGTGTATCCGTAGAGTACGGCGGCGTGCGGAGTGGGCACGTTAGGGTAGGTAGGTAAGGTAAGGTACCTTAAGGTACGGCGTAAGGTAGGTGAGGTCGACGGGCGGTAGAAGCTGCAACGAATGAACGGCAGACGCCACCAGCAAAGCAAAGGACGACTTCCCAGGTCGGTAGGGACAGGCCGATGGAGATGGAGCTAAAGGGCCGGGAACCGCAGGGCTAGACCTGGCACTGGATCTCTGGGACCTCCGGGGCCTTCTCCCCTGGGACCTAGTCGGTTGGGTGCTGTGCTGGGCCAGCCACGGCAGAGGGAGGGAGGTGTAGTTCTAGGCATACGTGGTTTTTGGCGGGCAAGAGGGAGCGCCGATGGTGTGTGTGTGTTCTTTCTGCGACCCGCGGGCCCAGGAGCGGGAAGATGATTGACGGGGGGGTTGTGTATCTGAGTGTGCGCGTGTGCGGGTGCGTGTGGGAGAGACGGCATGATTAAATTTCCCCCTCCCCCCTCTTGTTTATTATCTCGTTATTTCCCTTTCCCAAGGAACCCCGGCAGGGGTGGGCAGACGTGAGATGCAGCCCCGGGAAACGAGACGAACCATGACCCAAGTGGCCCGGCTCGAATGGCTGAACCTCCACGGCTGGGCTGGGCCAACCGATTGGGAGAAACAGGGTGATGGGAGGGGACGAAGAGAGGGAGGAGGAAAAGAAAGGAGAAAAAAGCAACAGGGGAGATAGAGCGAGATAGAGCGAGAGAGAGAGAGAGAGAGAGGGAGAGAGAGAGAGAGAAAGAGAGAGAAGTGCAGCCGTTTACGACCGTCCAGACAAACGCCGGTGCGGTGCGGAATGGCAGAGGCCACAGGTGCGTTGCGCGTGGTGGAGAACGACTGTGAACTTGAGCCTGGTTTATTTCATTTACAACCAGCGCGTATCAGAAGAGATGACACATGGAGGAGGATGAGCACAGGGGGTGCGTGTTTGCTGGACCAGGGGCGGGCGCGGGTGTGGGCGAGGGCGAGGGCGTGGGTGTGGGTGTGGGCGTGGGCGTGGCGCTACCGGTCTCGGGGGTGTTGATAGAAGCCGTGACTGTGGCGAAGGCCGCTAGTCGCCATCGGGCCAGGTGCACCTGCTCTGCTCCTCTTGTTAGGTATTTTGGTGTGGGATGGCAAAGCACCAGAGACGGAAAAGGCACGTACGCGCAAGGCACAAGTCGTCGCATGCTGCTGGAGGTCCAGCCGGAGACCATGGGAGTTGGGGGCCAGATGCAAAACATACATGTCTGTCGTGTGGCCCCTCGAGCAGCGGAGCGACAGTCTCTGGCGTCAACGTCAACGGGTCGTGTGCGATCTCGACATCATCATCATCATCGCCATCACCATCACATCTCATCTGCCTCTCGTTGTCCGTTGTACTACACTACAAGGTAGCCAGGCACGGATATTCGCCCATACATGCCACACCTGGGCAGCGGCCTGCTTACACGGAACATGGCAAGAGGACCGCCCGTGGCAACCCGTAAGCCCCCAAGGCCGCAACAACTCGGTGTACTGTTCAAGGACGTGCGCGTGCTATCTTCAGGTGTTGGTGATGCGTGATGCAGCTACATGGTAGGCAGCAGACATCCGGACCCAGCAGGGATGGCCTTGTGCGCTTCATCAATGAAATGTACGAATACAGAAGCATGAGGTAGAGTTCGCCCAACGATGCAGGGTCGATCCCGATGGCTAGTCGTCAGCACGGAGGGGAGGCCAAGTCGATGTGCAAGAAGAAACGCTGCCCGAGGCCTAGAGACAGAGAGGTGTGGCCTGGGGCCTGGCCAGCCTGGCTTGACACCAAGAGCCGAGACAGTTTGTTTAGCACTCGACTCTCCCGGGTAGGTTCCATTCGTCGTTCGCCCGCTGTCCAGTACCGACATGGACGCAGTCACTCACCGCCCCTCGCTCTTGCGGTATGAGACGCGCAGATGTGAGTGAGATTGTCGTCAGGTACGTGCCCGTACGTGCCGTGCGTGGGTGGCCTTGACAATGGACAGCCGTTGTTTCTGTTCAATATACCGGCGCATCAGGGAGAGTTGGGATGCTGTGGGATGGGCCATAGCCATAGTGGTGGTGGCTGTTGCTTCAATAAGATCCCAAGGCCAGCTAAGGAATCATCGCCCTCCTGTGGACGTGGTTTGTCTCGTCGCGCCTTGTCTGTTGTCTCGTGTCGGTATGATCACGTCACGCCGCAAAGCCAGGGGCAGGCGGCGTGTAGCCGGAAGCGCGAGGCCGTCCATGATAGAGCGAGCTCCGTTTCCGAGTGGGCGCTTTCAGCGCGCCCGAGCCGAAGTCGCAGCCCGTTCGTTGTTGCGGCGCGGCTGCTGCTGCTGCCGCTTTGCCATGGCATCTATTCCTTAGTCTGGGATGGTGCCAGCTCAGCTCCTCCCATTCATGGGCGGAGGTGGAATGCTGTGGAACTCTGGGATGTGTTCTCCTCCTTGCCCCTCCTCTTCTTTCCGCGAGTCTCGGCAGGCTGAGCAGAGGAAGAAGAAAACACGAGGCATCGAACCTTGTAAAAAGACTCGGACATTGCAGCAGCGCAACAGCGGCAGGTCTCAATGTCCAGTAAGAGCGGGCTCGACACTCGACCGCAGCCAAGTGGAGGCACTTTGTATAAGTACGCCGTCGAGAGGAGCAGGCCAAGAGGGCTGAACCGCACCGCACCGCACCGCACCGCACCGCACCGCACCGCACCGCACCGCACCGTGGGCACTGACAGGACCAGCCACAGTGGATGGTGCGGTGGAGGGCGGCCTGGAAGGACAGGACGGGATAGGAAGGGGGTGAGCGGCGCAGAGGTAGGGGTGTGCCTTTCGGGCTGCTGTGGTCTAGGCTGGACGGCTGACTACGATTGGAGAGAAGGACGGCTCAATCTACAGAGAAGGAAAGGGACGAAAGAGGGGGCGGCGTGTGCGTCCGAAGGATTCTGGATGCTCGGGAGATGCCTGGTTACGTTGCATCGGTACGTACCCAGCCTACCCCCAACTTTCGCAGCTGCATAGTGCATTCTTACACAGTTACTTTCATTCCATTGGAGAATCGTCTCTCTCTCTGTCGAGCGCGCGCTCCCTCAGTTGCGACAGAGGCGTTCGGGACGGCCTCGAAGAAGGGGGGGATGGACCCGTCCCGTGTGCTTCGACCGGAGGAGCGCCGTTGCAACGACGTCTCATTCTCCATCACTTGTCAAATCGAGTTGGCTGGTAGATGAAGTCTCTGGATGAGATGTGTACGTCGGCGTTTCTGATTCAGCCCTAGGCTATGCTCTCAAAATTCCGCACTGAGCAAGCCTGCCTGTCACTCCACCAGCCGCCCAAACATCGTGGCGCCGCCTCCTCACCCTGAGATGGAGAGGCTCTCTCTCTCTCTCTCTCTCTCTCACTGCCTCCACAAGCGTGGGTAAACGGCAATCCCAGTCCAGTGCCGCCCCTTGGTATGGTACCTATGGTATGGGCGCGTATCTTGATCGTGCGACTGCGGTCTCGGGGTGAGGGGGCCATCTCTAGGGACCAGTCACAGCCTCCCCACCCTCCCAACGCTCTCTGCCTTTGACAGCACATTCCGGCTCCGGGGCCAGTGCGGTCCATGGCTCAGCAAAACTGAAGCGTGATGTGTCCGATGCCCTTGTCTGAGATCTGACGTGATGTTGATCAAGAGCATGCGCGAGGAGCAGCCAGCATTCCAGCATATCAGGCCACGGCTGTCAGAAAGCCGTCTGAAACACGTCGTGGCAGCCGGCGTGGTTTCCAGTCGCGCGTTGTCGTGTTGAGCCTTTTCTGCACGTTTGCTCAGGAACCCGGCAGGGCGTAGCTCTGGAACACGCGGGGCCGAGACGAACGTCCGTTGGGCGGCACCTGAGGCTCTAGATCTGGCTTTGGCGATCTGTGAAAGGGGCAGGCCAGCGACCGACATATTACAAGCTCGCCCGCCCCGACGTCTGTGTGTTGATTGAACAAGCTAGTACGTACACAGAGGTAGTGAAAGCCAT
Organism: Colletotrichum tropicicola; assembly: GCA_025962755.1. Taxonomy (NCBI): domain Eukaryota; kingdom Fungi; phylum Ascomycota; class Sordariomycetes; order Glomerellales; family Glomerellaceae; genus Colletotrichum; species Colletotrichum tropicicola. Next base: position 56,404 of record JAOWMA010000254.1, read on the forward strand.
TGCGGCAGCGAGGGGCCGAAAGAGGAAAGGCCGTCGAAGAAGCCGAGAACCGACAGAATTTTGCGCGCGTTGGCAGCCCGGTTCACCAGGAAGACTGTGCGCAGATTAGTGAGGCCGAGAAAATCCACAGCAGATTTCCCGTCGACGATCGCATCAAATGTCAGGAAGCGCCCGGTTGGACGGCGCGGCGATGGACCGAAGTTTGCGCCCGCTTTGGGTCCAGGCTGTGAGGCGACCAGGCCTCAATGAAGCTATTCTGGGCAAGGTCGTTCGCAAGCCTGAAAGGAGTGAGGCGCTGGTCGGTGGCTGGTAAGCGCGGGCAAGGTGCTACGACGCTGCGCTGCGGGTGAAATGACGCAGAGGTACGCCGTAAGGTATATCGCGGGCCTCGAGAACGGAAAAGAAAAGAGGGGGGAAATGAAGAGTGCCTGGGACCGGACCCGCGCGAGCAAGGATTTTTAGCCTGCTAAGGTGACTTGGTCTGTCTGACTCTGGCGGCAAAGGCTGGAGATGACTTCTCGAAGAGGCCGGCGGTCGAGAATTGGTATTGCCGTCATTCCGCGTGTCCAGCCCGGACCTTGCTGCTCTCCTGCTGTCAGATGGCGTCCGAGGTGCGCGGGCCTACCTTGGGTAGTCAGGCCGGCGCCCCCACCCCCGGGGCCTCCAGGTTGCGCCGCAGGTAGGTACGCAAGGTAGGCCCCAAGGGATGTCCTTGGCTGTCATGTCAGCCCAGTTTGGAGCACATCGGCCAGAGCAGGTGCAGTAGACACTACCGGTAGGTGCGGTGCGGTGACGGGCACGACAACCAAGCAGGCGTGTCGAGCCTGCGGCAGGCCTGCAAGTCGCCTGAGGTGCATCGAGACAGAGGGGGAGGGGACCCAGCAATCTCTCGCAATTCGATGGCGCCCGGACGATCCCAGATCGCCTCCATCGAATTTTGGCCAATGGACGAGGACGGCTCTTTCCCCTCTGAGCAGTTGTGGCAGTTGTGGTCCCGCGACCCACTACTGCTAACCTCCTTTGGGACGCGGTGGAGAAGCTCTGCATTAGAGTGCTGGGAAGAGGCCGCGCTGCTTCTTCAAAACCACGACGTTTCCTGGAACCCCACCCCTGTCCACCCACCCAGTCGGAATGAGCAGCCAAGGGAAGAAAGGGCTGGAAAGCACGGGCGCACGGTCGGCAGGCATGTCCCTGCCTCAACGCCCAATCTGAAACACAGCGACGAGGAAACAGGGACAGCCTACCCCACCCCTGTCCACCTCAGGCCCAGGGCTCACGCCTCCCAATGCCCCCGCGTCGTGCTACCTCGCCCGTGGCTCAAAGCCCGGCCGAGCCCGGGTGCAGATACTGGCTTGACTGGACCTCCATCCATTGACCCGCGTCCTCGGCCACCGCCGGGCCGCACCTTCCACTGTTGCTGCTGCAGTGTCCCCTTTCGGTGCTGTCCAGCCAGCACCTTACTTCCACGCCTTCTCAGCTGCTCAGGCACCCTTGCCAGGGCGCCACGCCGTATGGTGACGATTCAATATGGATGGATGCAAGGCGGTTGCGCAATGGAATGGGTCAAATCACTCCACACTCATTCAACGCCCAGGTACTAAAGGTGGAGACGTTAGTGTTCTATTTTGTTTCCAGTGCCATTGTCCACATCTTCCACGGCCAGGATCATCCTGCCCTCTCGAGCAAGATTCCGAGATGCGGACTGTCAGACTATGCGCGTCTGCCTCTGGAGATAGATGCCAGTCTTCTGTATGACCTTCTGCCTCTCAAACCGAATCATGGGCCACCCGGCGCCGCCAAATCCACGGGCCTATGTGTCTTACGGGCGTACGCACGTATCCTCCCTGTTCTTCTCTGGGTCTGAGTCTGGTGGTTCCTGCCGCCTGTGCATGAACGCTGCAAGCCTCTCTCCCTCTCTCTCTCTCTCTTGCCGCTTCCGGCCCCGGCGTGGTCCACGCACATCACTCGACTCATTCACGGCGTCGCCAAGAACAGCTCACACGGCCGCGGAAAACATCTTTTGGATACAGGGCACCAAACCCTGTACGGCCGCTCAAGAGACATTCGACACCCAAGGGCCTTCCACCACGGAACACCGACGAAGGGCCGTTATTCTCTGCCTGTCCCGGACAACGCCACCATTCCGGCCGTCCACTCTCTGGTGTGCCTCATAGCCTTCTTGAAACCTCTCTTCTTTGACCTTCATTTGCGCCATGCTTGCCTTTTGAGTCTGGTAGTGAAACCCAAGTCGTCCGCTTCAATTTGCGGCCCAATCCGACCCGGCACATCTCAACGAAGCATCCGTTGTTGGGCAATCTGGTCTCGCCTGTCTGCACAAAGGGTTCCACGAGGCGCTGTTGCTCGGTGCCCAAATCCGCCTGTAATTAAGCATGATTAAGCCACGGGACGTTCGACTAAGGAAGAGCTTTGCTCACAGACTGAGAGTCTCGCTCCTATCACTAGCACGCCTGAACCTAATACCCCGTCTTTCGATTCAACTGAAAGAAGAAAAGCCAACATGGTCAAAGCTTCTCACCTTACGCATGGTTGAGCGTTACTCTGCTGCCATCTTCGGGAACGTCGAAGCAGGCCTACAGATCAGGCCCATCTACACATATAACCAACTCCTGTTCTTGGGGCGGCCGTCGTCGATAAAACGGTTACAGGCCGCGGTCGAACTGATGTGACAATGGTCTTTGGCTACTGTCGAGAAATTTGATCTGTCAGCCTCATTGTTGTCTTCAAGAGCGCTTCAACGACACCCACGGACACGCAAGTAGCGCTGGCAGCCCTGCCAAAGCCGCCGCCCTGCCTTCCAGGGCAGGATCGTCGAACACAGGCCGGCGCCAGATGTGGCGAGCATGTGTTTTGCATGTGGTCTGGACCTTTTGCGACCAGCCTTGGAGGGAGGGGGGCGGTGTGTACTCACGCTTTGGCTACGCGGATCTTGCGCGAAGCTCGCCCAAGAGATCTACGTCGGGGGGTGAGGTAGGAAGCACCCCTGGTTGTCAGCGAATCGCGATCGATAGACTGCCCGGGGACCTCTGGTGACCCGGTCAAGCCAACAGTACAACAACGAGCCAACTGCTTGGGCCCGTGAAAGATGCCCAAATCGAATCCACCTGCTCGCACCGAAACTATCGAGCTTCGCTTCGGTACGCTGCGTCCCACTTCCTCGACGTTGTGGGCTTGAAAAAAAAAAAAAATTAACACACTATATGCTACATGCCGAACTAATCTGCCATGAGGCTGCATCGGGACCCTGGGCAGGCTGATCAGCGAACATGCGAAGTCAAGCCCAAAAAAGCGTCGGCAAGATGGACAGACTGCCACTTTGGAGTTCTCGGGGTAGGTCAGGCGACCGGCAGGGCATGTTGAGGAGGGTGTCATGGAAAAGACGCCGCAAGCCACGAGCGACGTCAGGCTAACCTCCTTTGATTATCGCATCCTCGGGCCATAATGACCTCAGCAGCAACGCCACAGTGGCTCGCTTCTGCCCTTCACAAAAGATCAGCACCCGGGAGACATGCCTTCTTGACAGGTGTACCCGTACACTAAATCATAGGCCAGGCCCAGAGAAGAGGTCCTCACGACGAGGCACGCGTCCAAGTCTCCGTGGACTCGTCGCCTTTGCGATGCCGGTCAGATTCATGCCGAATTAACCTCGCAACTTGGTCTCCAGATGGTGGTCATTGGCGCAATGACTTCCGGGTGCACACTTTGGCCTGGTCGAGCCCTAGGGTCAGGGTGAGATTGGAGGGCGATGGAATATCTCCCGCTCTCCAGAGGACTGTTGTGCCGCGAGACCAGGGTCCCCTCCCCTCGTCAGTGGGTTTGCTCATTGGGTTGAAGTTTCGATAGGAGGAAGCAGGGAAACGAGAGCTCGACTGATTGCGGCATTGGGCATGCCAGCTTTTGTCACAAGTTTATTAGGTGGGGGCCGCCCTTCCATCTCGTCTCATCTCCTTGTTTTGTGCCCGAGTTAATGATACTGCAATCTGGGGTGGGCAGAGGCCAGCCGCGCCCGCTATGGTCAGCTTTGGATCATGGCCTCCCGACTCCCTCACTCACAGATTCCATTTTGAGATGATTGGCACACACCACGTCGCCTTCGTTTTGCGTCTAGATGATGCCCGTAGGGCTTGCGTTGACGATAAATGAGGGTTGCGAGGGATGCTACCCTGCCACGCCTCGGATCCTCGGGGGGCGAGATTGTCCCGCACGCCATGGTGCTTCCCTGTTCCCACCAGACTCTCTCGCGGATTGGCAGTGGAGTTCGACCGGTGTCCACAGACCAGGTCCAGGCCTCATCTTCCCAAGCTCGCCTACAACCTCATTTGTCGTGAAGTGGGGGAAGGATGCACAAGCAAGGAGGGGATATGCAAGTGTTCCTGGCAGATGCGGGCTGGACGGCATCTCGGTGGTATCCAATTTGCAAAGTCGTCGTCTTCTTTGCAGAGTTTCATCTCATCTGAAAAGGCAAACTTAGCACCAGTCGGTTGTTGCTTGCGAGCTGGTAGTCTGCCCGCTGAGGGTTCCACGACCAGACCGGCCTTGGGTGACCGTGCCCGTCAAGTCAAGGCCGTCATCCTTACCACACAATATACAACATGTGTGTCGTAAGGTGTCATCTGAAAAGCCGCCAATCCATTCGGAACGGCTTTGTTTGAGGACGGCGATGCGATGCCAAGTCCCCAAGGCCGTCAGCGCCTTACTGACGACGACGACGACAATAACAAGAAAAAGAAGAACAGGAGGGCAGGCAGGGTATGGCATTGAAAGCACCTCCGCTTCAGTGAAGCGAAACCTTTTCTTCCCGCCCCAAAAGAACCCGATACGGCAATGATCATTGCAATTGTATCTCGAAGTACACTGCGACCAACCCGTTCCAACTTATCAAAATCAACTAATATGGATGCCACATCTAGCCAAGTGCGGGATATGAGAGACACTAACACGCGAACCAGGGGCCTCGTTCCTCGAAAGTCTCGCCTGCGAATGTCTCGTCTTGGTACACAATGGCAGCGTTCCCCGACCCCTACCCTTGCCGCGCGAAAGGATGAGCAAGCCCATCGGAGGTTTACCACCCCCCAAGAGGCGAAACAATGTTTGCCTCCCGTCGTACCGGCTCACCTCTGCCGTGCCCACAAGCTCTTTGGGTTCCCCACTATCGAGCTGACGTTGATTTCTGTTGCCTTCAAAGAAGGGACGGAAGGAATCAGGATAAGTGAAGGGCGTGTGAGGAGTAACAAGGGGAGGATGGGGTGGGAAGCGGAGAGGGGGAAGGGTGAGGCAGAATTAGCATTCGCGTGCTTTTCCTTCCCGCGACAAGGGAGATTGAAAATGCCTTACGAAAGAGGATTGGAAACGGAGACGGAAAGAACAATTAAAAGGAGAGGAGTAGGGCCGCAGGGCGTCTACCCAACGGGGGATGCCAAGAAGACGGCTCTCGAAACGGCCGGGAAATCAGAACCGGCCCCCACTGCCAGGGAGACAGGGAGATGAGTAATGAGCCGACTCCCGGTGGACCACCTCCTCTATTGAGAGAAGCAAGTGAAGCAACAATAGCAAGAATAGGCCTCTGAGGAAAAGAAAGGACCATTCTCCAGCTCGCCGTGGACCTTTCCTGGTGAGCCGCTTTCTCGCAAATTTCAGAAACCCTCAGCTAAGCTTAGCTCCATCTACTTGGCGGGAGCTTGACAACTTTGCAGAGATTCACAAGTTTGGCACCCTGCCTGCATGGAATTCCTGGTGCGCCATCTCCCCACCCTCATCTGCGCCAGATCCCGCCCCCCTTCACACAATCTCTGAATGGTGTGTGGTGGACGTGTCTCCGTCTGGCCATCCCAATTCGGACCAGAGTTTGAACTCTCAAAGATGAAGGGTGTCAAGGCATGGCTGGGAGAGAGTATGCTTGCTTGATCGTCGGGTGAAAGCGAGATCTGAGAATGCATGGGAGGGACCGCGGAGAGGGGTCCGAGAGGAACAGAGAAGAAAGGGAGGGAGGACTTCTTGCGAACTCAGAATCAAGGTTCACCCAACATGGGATGATCCTGTGATCTGTGAGCTGCTGCATGAAGGAAAAGCGTAAGTCAAGAGCTGAGCGGAATAGCAACCATGGGTGGCATAAGGTTTTCTGCTCAGGTAGAGGCTTTGTTTATGTCCTTTTTTGCTTGATTTTCTCGATATGTGTCATCGACATGGGACGAGATTCGATTTCCGAAGAGTTTTCGCCGGCGACCACAGAAGTCAAACACGACGGAGGGAAGTGAGTGGCCAGGCAGGACGGGTTAGTTGAGCTAGCCGCCTAGTCAGAGGTATAAGTTGATGTGACTTCCGTGTGAATGATGTCGGAATGATGCAGACAGAAAAAGCAGCCACGTCAGGAGACAAGTCCCATTTAGGCTTCCGCATCGATCCGATGAGCAATAGATCACTGAGGCGGGGCAGAGCAGCAGGAGGGACGAGGGAGAACGGGATAAAAAGGACCTCCAAATTTGAAATACTTCGAAAATTAAGTAAAGAAAAGTAACGCAGAGTTTGATTATCGCCCGTCAGCCGTCGCCAACGGCGAGGCAGAACTTCTCCCTCCCTTCGCACTCCATCTCAGTCACCCCCCGCTCTTTCTCGTCATGCTCCGTCACGAGTATCCCCCCCCCCCCCCCTCTCTCTCTCTCTAACTCGCGTGATGGAGCCCTTCCCCCTCTTCCCACAGTTCATCAGGTGGTTCCCCATGCGGCAATCTCCTTAAGATCAACAGCGTGAGAGCAAAGGATCCCCCCGATGGACAAGACAGGTGGCTGAAGATGACAGTCGTCCCTCGTTGCAGGAGGCCATTTCGGAGGATTTTGGTGTAGATTATGTCGAGAGGGTCGCATCTGCCCATCCTCATCAACTCAGAAAGGGTGCTCCTTAAGGAACGAATTAGACGCGGAGTTCTTTTTTGATGAACTGAATCGAGACCAAAAGCCAAGCTGCCTGATTCCTCTACCCCTGTTGTCGGATACGCACGTCTGCATGGATTCCGCACGCAACTCCTGACCACTCGACTCTTGAGAGGCGGGTCTGTCCTTTTCCATCCTTTCTCCTATTTGATTTGGTTGGTTGGTGATGACCTCGTTGGCGGTGACTGTCTAAGACAAGCATGACAAAAAGGTACATATCGCTTTATGCTGATAACCTGTCTGAGCGCGTGTGGGCTGATTTGATGATCGGCAAACACTGTCGAGTGAGGTCAGCGTGTAGCCAAGGAGCAGTAGACAGGTCATCAAGGTTGTGTTTGGAAACCAAGCGTCACGACAAGTAAGTGTACGGAGCAGATTCCGTGTCGGAATGGACGTGATTGGAAGAGACGTTTTCGCGTTCTCAAGTGTTGTGAGCACTCCTCTCGTGCGTCGGACTACGTGGGCCCAAGTCTTGATGGAGCGAGAAGGCTGTCACACCCGTGATGATATGTGACTTGAACGCAAATCAAGTATCTCCTTTAGTGATGCGCAGTGTCACTGTTGTAATGCTATGCAAGATGCAAAATTTGAACGAACCTCGATGACCCTTTTGGGTGGTAGTATGTGTCCTCGGGGGTTCTTAAAACCTCATTCCCCATTCCAGGAAACTAGTTCCATCCCAAACTTTTCAGGAACCAAAAAAAAAAAAAAAAAAGGGGAAAAAAATAAAAACCGCAAAGAGCCAGTAACAGTGCATTTCTCTCCTATCCTTAAAGTAGGATACCATCCCCAAATGTCTTTTGCTCGCCGTCGACCTGCTGTCGTACTATTTTCATCTTATCCACTTGGTGTATTAACCAAGCAGGACCACTATTGCTCCATTCCTTTTTGTGTACGAACACCTCATTCAAGTCTTGTGATGCCCGTTGAGAGCCTCCGGTCCCTGCTCAGGAAAAGACATAATTGGCCTCCCGGGCGTGTCTATCCTCCTAGCCAGGGAACATCTTGTCTCTGCTACTAGACCCTTGTGAAGTCAGGCTGTTGCGGCTATTGGGGAGGCAAGACTGTCTCCGGCTTTGGGTCTCCGTCCGTCGACGAAGCTGTACCTTGACGCTGTGGGGCCTTCTTGGTAAGAAGTGCGCGAGGTTTGTCGATCGGCGTCGACTCGTTGCTATTTCGCGTCTTCGTGAGCTTTCGAGACGCCCGCTTTTGAGCTTGGGACTGCGTCTCAGCTATTGAACCCATGTCAGTGGTAGATCTGGTGTCGCTCGATGTATGACTGGGCGCTGTGCTGCTGCCCGACGGTCGGCTGTACGCCGGATTATCTCTGATTGGGAGGGAGAAATTGGCAGCAGCGCCATTGAGATCTGTTGTTGTGTAGGTTGGTGAGATGGCAGCCATGCGAACTCCGTCAGAGGAAGGTGCAGTCTGGACGGCGATTAGCTTTGTAACCCTGGAAATCCGACTACAGTTTTGCTTACGGATACTTGAGGGCTGACATATGTATCCAGCTTCTTCTTCAGCACCTCTGACCGAACGGGCTTTGCGAGGTAGTCGTTCATACCTGCCGCCAAGCACTTCTCCCGGTCGCCCTGAATAGCGGACGCCGTCATGGCGATGACCAAAACCTTGCGCACAACGTCAATCGAGTCCTTGCGAATCATCTTCGTCGCTTCGTAGCCGTCCAGTACTGGCATCTGCACGTCCATGAGAACTACGTGATAAGGCCGACCTTCCCTGGCCCTCTGCCGCAGTCCTTCGACAGCTTTCAGCCCGTTTTCGTACGCATCGACCGTGGTATATCCTAATCGCTGTGCGTACTGAATGGCGATCTTCTGGTTGATTGGATTGTCTTCTGCAATACATATCCTGATTTGGTCCTTGGGGATAGCTGTGAGGTCCAGGAAAGGGTTGGGAGACGACCGCCTCTCAGAAACCTGCAACGTAGAGCGCTCAATCGGTGGCGGGGACTTGATCTGCTGTGCATCTCCAGCAGACACGTCCGGCTTTGCTTTGTCGAATGTGACCGTAAACCAAGCAGTGGTCCCCACTCCCTCCTGACTTTCCAGTTGTATCTTTCCCTTCATCATCGTTTCGATTAATGACTTGCAGATGCTCAACCCCAGGCCGCTACCGCCATACTTGCGTGCCGTGCTGGTGTCCGCTTGACTGAATGGTTGGAAGAGCTTAACCAATTGCTGCTGAGGAATTCCGATGCCCGTATCTTGTACTCTAAAGGTCAGACTCGCCTTGTCCTTGGTCTCTGAATCAATCCGAGCACCAATAGTGATTGAGCCGTCCTCTGTGAACTTCAGGCTGTTTCCTATGAGATTGCCCAGAACCTGATGCAGCCTGATGGGGTCTCCATAGATGAGCATCGGCGGCAGATTGATGTCCTGGATAATCTTGACATTCCTCCGGTGTGTCTTTTGCCTGTTGCTGTAAGAAACCGCGCGAACAACTTCTCGCACCATCTCCTCAGGGTTGAAGGCAATGACGTAAAGCTTCATCTTGTCGGCCTCCATTCTTGAAAAGTCAAGAATATCGTTGATGACCGTCAATAGCAAGTCAGCCGATACTCTTATTGAATCAGCCATCTCCTGTTGGTCCTTGTCCAAGCTGCTGTCTCTTAGCAGTTCCGAATTGCCAATGACGCCGTTGAGCGGGGTTCGCAACTCATGAGATACATTGGCCAGGAATATTGACTTGGCCTTAGCAGCTTCTTCAGCTAACTTGACGTTACGCTTGGCTTCGGCTTCGGCGTGTTTAGCCTTTGTCTCAGCCTCCAACGCCTTGGCAAGGGCTCGTTTCTGGAGAGCGACCATGGATACGTTCTCGGCTGAAACTTTCTCGACGGCCTTCATGGCCAATGCGTTGGAGTAACTGATGCCGATTTGGTTGACCAACAGCTGGAGAACGGATACATTGCGGTCGGTAAAGGAGCCCGGCTCGCCCTCCAGGTACAAGACCCCAAGCAGCGGCTTGGACCCGTGGCAGATGGGAATGGCGATGATGGCTTTGCTGAGTACGTTTCGTTGCAGCCAGGCCTCACTGACATTGCCAAAACGCTCGTCGCTGATAATGTCGGGTATGAAGACGGCTTCGCGGAAACGTGTGCAGTACAAGATGACGTTCTCCGCGACGAGGGAAGTGCCCGCAAGGGGTAGGCCTGGAATGTGTGCCGATGCACCCCGCTCAGGATCACCGCTTGCCGCTAGGCACCAGCCAGATTCGTCCGAATCCTGAACGACGATGGCGGCTAGCGTTGCTGAACCGCCGCAGGTCTGTAGGATAACATCGCACATAGTCTTGAGTAGTTCATCAACTCGGAGAACACCCGAAATGACCTGGGACGACAGCAGAATTGCGTGCAAGTCGATCATATCGAGAGCAGGCAGACCTGCCCCAAGTTCATTGTGCTCATGCATTGAGCCACGCCAGGCACCTATGCGTTCACCCTTGATGTCGGCGATTGCGGTCTGATTGCCTTGCTGCAATCCATCCGGCCCCTCTTCGCCGTCGACGACACGGTAGTCGACGGCGCCACCGTCTCCTGCAAAGTCGGTCTGTACCGCAGCATCGGTTGTTCGGGGGTTTCGAGTTGGACTGTGAAGGAGGACTGCATGTTCCTCTTCGAGACGTTCGGCCACGGCTACAGCGCCAAACTGCCGATAAAACGCAATCGCGTCCCTGAAAGAGGAGCGAGCTAGCCTCCGGGCCTTTCGTCTAACAAGAGTGCCCGCCATCAGGGTATTACCCAAAGCCGCTTCGAATAAGTAGTTGTGCTCCTCAGCGTTGTCTAACGCCTCCTCGTACAACTTGACAGCACCGCCATAATCATGGGTCAGCTCATCGATCTGAGCCTCCAGGATCTTGGACCATGAAATATAGTTGACTTCTGAGTAGACCTCCCATTCCTTTATCTTCTTCGTTAGCTCGCGAAGCAGGCGCACGGTTTGCTCCGTGTCCTTGGTCAGGCTACTGGGATCCAATCGGGGGTCATTAAGCCTCCGGAGCATGCTCCCCGCGAGAGCGAGGCCGTAGAAGAAGATCACAAGTCTGCTGTTTCGAGCAGACCATAGATTCTGAATGCTCTCGTAGCATGCCTGGCCAATCTCTATGGCGCGTTCGTAGTGGCCGTAGATGAAGAGAGGCACAATCTCAATGCTCTCATACCACAGAATCGACCGGTTGCCGTTTTGTGTGTTGGCCCTCAGCCAAGACTTGTAGGTGGCAGAGTTATGCTGGTCATCAGTCATGACCTCGAGGGCATCGGTCGTGTGTGTCTTGCCTTGCAGAGCGCGGCAGGCCTGCCGTATCGAAATGAGTAGAGTGCCGCCTCGCGTGTCCTGGTGCCAGTTTGGAATCTCTTCGCATCCATATTGGCAGAAAGCCTCGAGGTCAGAGCAGTTCTCGCTGGAGAAGAACTTGAGTTGGGCTGCCAGTCCGAAGCTGAGGATCGAGGAAATCCTGTCTCCGGCAGCAGCAGCATACTCAACGGATCCTTCCAAGTGATTCAACGCAACAGCGACCGGTATCTGCACATGGCCAATGAAGTTTGCGTACAACATGTAGCCTCTGGCCATAGAGAAGGGATCCCGGTATCGGTCAAGCAGCTCGATGCAGACATTGCCGACCTCGACGGCGAAGCTGACCATATTGAACCTAGCGAGGGCAATGAGACCGAGATGTAGGAATGCCATTCCGGACTGTGGGAATGCTCCATGAGTAAGGTGCAGGTCAAGCATGACGAGCGAAAGGTGGTAAAAGCGCAGGTAGTCACTCCACCATGCAGCACTAACAGTCTCTGCCAGTACTGCACCAATGGATGGCAGGCTGGGATCTTGTGACTGTGTTGGGTTCAGAAGCTCATTCTTGTCCATCGTCTGAATCCTAACAGACATCTTCTCAAACTGGTCGTCACATTTTTCAAAGGTTGGGTCATCGTCAAACGCCACATCCAACGCATGTAAGCATTCTTTCAATGATGCCAAGGCTGCTTTGGCATTGCCAATCTGTGCCAATGTTCTTGATTGCAGGACGTAAGCGGGCGCTTTGTCGAGAGGACTGCGGGCGCATTGGAAGACTGTCTTCAGCAGGGCATTTGCTGCGGCATGATTACCCATGTAGAGATAACATTCAGCTGCACGGAGATGTAGCTGCATTGTCTCGTCGTAAGAAACGTCGTCAAGACCGTCATTCCAAGGTTCTGGTTGTAAGAGTGCAACTGCGGCGCTGTAGAACTTGGAGGCAGTGGGGCGGGCACAGTTCTCAACAGCTGCTTGTGCACAATCAAACAGTAGCTTCCGGTATGGTTCCCGCCGAGGAACTCGCTTTCTTATAATGTTGACAGACTCGCAGATATGTGAAGCAGTGTTGTCCTTTGATCTGGGGTCGGCAGAGTAGTACTTCAAGAGTGTCTGCGCAATGACAAAGTGCATCTTTCGTGCATTGCACTCCTTCAAGGCCGCTGATGCCTGGATAAACCTGTCGTGGGCAAAGCGAAATCTGTCATCCGTTTCGCTCGGGACAATGATATAAGCCTGGACCGCAGCTTGAAGCCCATTGATCGCCTCTTGTTGGGAGTATGATGCGTGGTATTGCTCATTACCTGGTCCGTGGCAGGTGGCTTCCTCGTCGTCCTCATATTGGAACTCGCCGCTGAGGAGTCTCGAGATGAGTTCAAAGGAGAAGGAGGATCCAAGCAGAGCAGCCCAGGCTAAAATTGCCCTCGAAGATGGTGGCAACTCATTCAGTCTCCGAGTGATGAAACCAGTGTCGAGTATGTCGTAGTCACTCTCGCCCTGGAAATGCTCGAAAAGTCTGTCGAGGTCGAAGTGCCAATTGCTGTCTCTATAGTCGTACCAAATGCACTTTTTCCGGTAGCAGGCACTTAGCATTTCCCGCATATAGAACGGATTTCCTGCTGTTTTTGACTGTATGACTATGGCCAGCGGTAAGACCTCTTCTTTTGGTCTACACAGCGTTGTTGATACGTATTGAATGATATCATCTTCGCCGAGGGGAGCAAGTTTGATGCGGGTAACAATCGGGCCGCCGGATCTTGGAAATTCTGGCATACGTCAGCAGGTTTTGACGCCGGAAAGGAAAACAGTCAAGAGTTACCTTCGGATTCAGGGGGCTGAATTATACACTGAACCCGCTCAGGAGACAACTCCTCGGGACGGTACGTTATGATGACAACCATCTTCATGCGTGCGCCAATGATCTGAGTTATCAACTCCAGAGACTCGTCATCGGCGAAGTGGAGATCATCCAGCACAAAGCATATGAACTTGTGCGAAGTGAACATGCGCAGGACGTCCAAGAATGTGTTCATTAAACGCATGGTCTTCGTTGCCCCGCCTGCTCTCAAGAAGTCCTGAGATGCTTGCGAAGAAATGACGGTAGGTTTTGGCAGACGGCCGGGCGAGCTTCCCGGAGATGAGCCACGTCTCTTCAGACCTGCCCTGATACTGCGACTTTGGGTAACACCCTGAGTAATGGAGGCAGATCGAGGCAACGTGTTGTCAAGGGCGCCAATGAGGAAGTCAGGCAGTCCGAGTACCTTGTGGAGGGTCGGCCAGACAGGTCGCACGTAGTGCTTCAATGCTTGATGGAATGGCGTATCCGTGTTTCGCTCCCCAAAGACTTGCTTGAACAGTGACGACAGGAGCTTAAGCAAAGGGCCAAAAGCAGTCCGTCGAGCAGTGTCGAATTTGGCCGTGGCACAATAGCCTCTCCGTCTTGCTTCTGCAAGGACAGACTGGTACAAACAACTCTTTCCGAGGCCTCCGGCGCCTTCTACGAGAACAATCTCGCAGTGACCGCGCCTTCGAAACTTGGCTGAGCCAAGCTGCCGGGACAGACTGGACGACGACGATTCAACAGCGCTGTGTCTTTGACTGTCCGTGGGCGTTCCGATGCCATCAATAAGACTTCGAGTCTCAATGGAAACAGATTGATGCCTTTCCCACGGCCTGGTCATGCGAGCGAGCGGGCCTGAGTTGGAAGAGGCAATCGTGTCTCCAGATATAGTCTGGGTATCGGACAAAACGGATGGGACGAAGCTGGACTTCGATTGCCTATGATCTGAAGACGTAGTGTGCGTGAACGATCCACTGCGGCGCGTTGTGCCTTCCGCCGAGCTCGCGCCCTCGCTCGACAAATCTGCGCAATCCGGTAGTTCGCTGGAGAGTTGTGATCCGTCAGAGAAACGGTTGGTCGCCGACTTTTGGTTCATTGAGTGGCTCTTCGCGACCCTCTCAATCACTCTAATGACTTCGGCTCTTTCCTTTTGCCGACCGATCATCATGCTGGGCAAAATGAAGAAGGACGAGATGTCCTTCTCTCCAATCTTCCACTCCTTGAGGGCCAGCCAGTCCCCATCGGTCAAGAACTGCTGCACCTTCAACAAGTCGTGCTTTAGACCGCTCGCGGAATGATACCGATCAGCCACATTTTTGGCTGTGCACTTCTGTATAATACGTCCAATAACATCGGGTATATCGAGCCGAACTTGAGATACGTTGGGGATTCTCCGACCCAAAACACCCTGCACAATGTCAAGTGGCGTCTCTCCTTCGAACACGGGCTGCTGTGTAAGCAGAGTCCAGAACACAACTCCCAGAGAGTAAATATCAGTTCGGCTGTCAGGCTCTGCTGGCATACGACCTGTCTGCTCCGGACTGATGTACAGGAGCTTGTTCTTGGCGCCGAGCTCTTTCGACAAGCTCGACCACGATGTGCTCGACAAGCCCCCTTCAAATGATCTCGTCCCGGTGCCGAAATTTATCAGCTTGACTGAATTCGTCTCGACGTTGAAGTGGAAGGAGTCGGGCCGGATCTCTCCATGCGTAATGACCTGCCCATAATGAAGGATTTCCAGGCATTGACTTGCGCCGATAGCGAAATCGAGAAAGTTTTGCAAGTCTATTGGTTGTGCCAGGCGAAAGTTGTCTTTGCGATACGCCTCGTATCTGTCGTCCAGCTTCCTGGCCTTGTAGAAGGCAGGGCCCAAATCGATCAAGTCGAACAAATAGTTCTGGCCGGGGTGCTGGTAGATGGCCACGACGATGGAACCGCGGTCGCCGGGATGAGGCGCAAGGCGGATGAGATCGAGAGGCTTGACGATGTGCTGCCCATTCGGATCGGCCGTAGCGAAGAGGTTCTTGGCAATGTGAAAGGCCCTCTCCTCGCGCAGAACATGATATGAGACGCGGGCGACGACGGGCTCTTCTATGTATGATATTTCGGCGGCGCCGACGGGGTTGGCTGGCGGCGAGGTAGCAGAGAAGTCGCTGCCGGCATCGCTTGCGAGGCCCGAATGAAGACTCGAGGAGCTCGCATGTTCCGAGGGGGAGGGTCGGCCGGATTGTAGTCTTGCAGTTGCCCCAGGACTCGAGGCGGGGTGGGTTGACGAGGAAGAGGGCTGGTAGGGTGACACGAATCTAGTACCGCAAACATGCCTACGAGGCGTCGGTTAGACAGGGATCGGGGAAAGCAGCAGATGGTCGCGCAGATTTGGGGTTGGGTAGCACAAGGACGCACCAGATGTCGTAGGACGTGTGGAAGGGAAGCCTAGACTCGTCCCAGGTATAGCCAGCGATCTGGCGGAGGCGGTCGAATAGGCGCGACGGAGGGTCGAAATGGTCATCCGACACGACAGCGGCGCCGTCCATCATCGAGGCCAGTCATAGGCGCAAGCCCGGAGCTTGGAGACCGACCGTGGTTGTGTTTCTCGCGACGATATGGTGGGGGGGCGGTACTCGATCTTGGGGGGATAGCCCTGATGGATCGGCGTCGGCGACGAGATGGTCGTCTTGGTGGTCGCGGCGGCCAAGATGCGACGGGGCGAAGTCGAGAAAGAAGTCAAGGGCGTCAGCTAGGCGCTCCAGGCCATGTCGTGATTTGACGAGAAGCCGCAGCGACAGGTTGTACGACGAGGGTGGTGGGTGAAGCGTGGTGAAGGTGCCTGCAAGTGTGGCAAGGTTCCGCAACGGCCGGGTGCGTGTGCGTACGGCAGACACGCAGTGAACTTGGACACGCGGGATCGGAGGCAGTTATGCGGGTGTAGCCTTGCGATCGGGAGGCCGCGGCGACAGACTCTCTCGTACCTAACTTACCTAGGTAGGCAACGGAGAAGAGGAGAGCGGATGACGGCTTGAGGCTGCGTCTGGCGAGCTCTGTGGCGGCGGTGCGTTGGCGGCGTCGTCGGCGACTGGAGGAGCAGCAGCTGTCGTCGCTGGACGTGCAGGGGTGGAAGTGGTGAAAGGAACCCGAGACCAGACGCGGCAGAACCAAGGAAAGCTCACCGTGCCTGTCTTACCTGGTGGTGGTGCCTTACCCAGGTAAGGTGGGTATCACAGTCGGATAGGTACCGCGTACTCAGCAGCAGCGGCAGCGGCTATGGCAGTGCTAGAGGGCTAACGGACGGCGGGTGGCCTGAAGGCGGGAGACGAGATAGCTACCTAGGTAGGTGCCTTTGGGTAGAAAGGCACCTGGGCACCTTGCCTTGCCTACCTTAGGTACCTAGGTACCTTACGTAAGGTAGATAGGTACCTGATGTCGCAAAGAGAGGGCCGCATACCCAGGTCCCTACCTACCTAATACCTAGATGGGCACCTAAACTTCGATGGCCCTTGGAGGTCAGAATGCCGGGCTCTGCCAAAAACATTGAGGTGCCTACCAGGCAGGAATCTACCTCACCTATCCTTACCTATGTTACCTAGGTTCGGTACCCAAGGCAGATACCTATCTAAAGTTTCCATTCTCGTAGGCTCACTACCTAAGGTAGGTTGTTTGGGGCTCCAAGATAGCCCGCTGTGCCCACCAAGTCCCATGGAATACCTACGGAAGGTTTCCATGAACGCAAGCAAAAGGCGAGGCGCTGTCAAGGCACACAACGGCAATGATTGGCAGGGACGGGAGGAGCAGCCCTGGCCTGGTTGACCGGCTCTTCTGTTCAGATGCGCTGAAATGCAACATCACTGTCCCACCATGCTCAAGCCAAATTGAACGCCGAATCGCGGCGCAGTCGCATTTGCCTGCCCCAAAAACCCGTCAGCTGCGTTCGAGAAACCCGGAGAAAAGCATCCCAAACCTGGGACGAAAATGATGTCATTGGTGACCAAACAACAGATACTCATGTCCTACTCGGCCTGCCGCTTCTGCCGCCTCACTCGGACCCTGACACTGGTTCAGAGCTAGAGGAACCCCGACTCAACTGCTGCACGAACTGCGGCAAACCAACTTTGGAGCTTGCTCGGGGGGAGACGACACACGAATGCCGCCCCCGTCCGTCCCATCTTTTTTGCAATTTGTCTTATCCACAGGGATGCGGGCGGACGGTACCAAACATGCCGCCTTGGTGATGAGCATTACCTACCATGGTCAACGGCTAAATGCTACCTCGTCCGACTCATCAACCCGTATTACTATGGGCGTGGCAGCGGTTCTGTCAAGACTTAGTGTAGCATTCGCCGAGCCAAACCTGCTCCCTCTCGTCCTGGGAGAAGCTGCCTAGGCCGCCGCCCGCTTGCTCGGCTCGCCTTTGGTAAGTTGTGTTAGAGGGAGGCCCAGAGAATGCAATGCATGCCGTACGACATGGCTAGGGAACCATGTGTGGGGTTCAGCCAGTGTGTCTTGCGTGAGAGCAACTACGCCACGCATCCGACGACGCAGACAGGCATCGCGACACCATGTTTCACAGCTGACAGGTACATGGCATGCAAGCCAAAAATATCTATACTCTATATAGGTATCCCTTTAGACATGGCCCGGTAAGCCCTACGCCTACATCTGCGCACGATTCATCAAACATCGTGGGTATGGCGCACCAAAGCAATTCCCCCCCAATTCAACGATGTAAAAACTCCCAGGTATTCTTGTATGCTTAGCCAAAGCTCCCTTTCCCCCGAGCTTGCCTCCATCCGTGTGGTCATGCCCATGCTTTCTAATGCTCTACAGCAAAATAGACGAAAAAATATCACTGTACTCTAGCCTCTGCAGCCGCAACACAAGCTTACTTGCTGTGCGAGGGGATGGCGGTGCCGTTCGCCGCGGGCTTGGAAGCAAAGTTGAACGACTGAGCCAAGCGGCGTTCCTCGTTGCGTCGAGTGTTGACAAAGTCCGGGTAGTTCAGCGTGAGTTCGACGGCGCCGTTGACAATGTTGTCGGCAGCCTCGACACCCAGCATGAATGAGTGGTCCTGGTTGCCGACCTCGTATCTCCAGCTGCCAAAGCGGCCACGGGAGTAGATGTCGAGGTCCTGGAGCTTCGGCAGGAGATCCTTGAGCACGCCCTCTCTCTCGAGGGAGGGGGTGGGGTAGCCGTGATCGAAGCGGCGGTGGTAGGTGGAGACGATCTCGTCCTCGGGCTTGATCATCTCGGTGTTGATGAGACCCTGAATGCACTGCTCGAGGATCTTCTCGTGGTCGACGGGCTTCATGGAAGACTCGGAAACCTCGAGCATGATGGACCAGTAGGGGCCCTCCTTAGCCTCGGAAGACTCAGCCTTGCTGCCGTTAGCCAGGTAGAGCGTGGGCAACTTCTGGCCGGCCTCGGGCTGGTTGTAGGGAGAGTAGTTGGAGAAGATGGTGGCACGGTAAAAGGGGCAGTTGTCCTCAGGGAAGTACAACCAGCACTTGTCGCCAATGCGCTCGGGGCGCGCGCCACGCAGGCCGACACCGATGACGTGGGTGCTGGAGTAGAAGAGACCCTTGGACAGGCTGACGAGCTCCTGATTGCCCATCTTCTCAACGAGCTGGTCAACAGCCATGGTCGAGACAAGCTTGTTGTACTTAACGGTGGTTCCGTCCTTGAGGGTCACAGTCTTGCCCTCGGCATCGACCTTCTCGACCGAGCCCTTCTCTCCCAGGCGGATCTTGTCTTGGGGCAGGGTGTTGGCGACGGCGATCCAGATACCACCGGTACCATCGCGGGCAGGGAAGCGGAACGTAGCGTTAGGGCCCCAGTTGCCGGCGATCTTGTTCAAGACCACGTTCTTGGTTACGAGCTTCAGATCGGGGGCGGCGACTCGCTCACCGAGCCAAGCGCATTGCATCTGCAGTATGGTGTCAATGAGCCGATTCATGGCCAGTTTCACACGGGCGGAACAGCGCGAACAGCGCTCGGCCGGATGGCGGAGGCTTACCTTGGTGGTGGGAACGGCCCAGACCTTGTAGTTGTAAGGGCGCATGAAAATATTGGCAATGCCCTCACCCGTGTTGCGCAGAATCCACTCGTCAAAGTCCTTGGGCTTGCTATTGGCTACGCGGCATTCGAGAGCGGCGTCAATGAGACCGTCCATACAGGTTACCTGGTCCTCCTTGGGCAACATGGATATGTTGTTCTGGAAGGGGTAGGGGACCCAGAGGCCCTTGTATCGGACGTAAGAGATGCGCTGGTGCGTGAACCAGTCATCGTCCTTGGGGAGCGCCTCGTCGATGCAGTCGTCGAAATACTTGTAATGGGAGAAGATGACGTGGCCACCGACATCGTAGAGCTGGAAAATTCGGTCAGAGCATGTCGGCGCACAAGGCAGAGCAGTCGCGCAGCTACCGTAGGGGATAGGCACTCACGAAGCCCTCAGGGGTGACATCAGTCGAGGCAAGACCACCGGCCTTGTCGGCGGAGTCGACGAGCAGCCATGAGGGGCCGTCCTGCGAGGTGTCGTTAGCATGCAGACTCGGGGAGACGGGGTCCATGTGGCGGTGAGTACGTACGATCTGGTTCAGGCGTTTGGCAGCACCCAGGCCGGTCGGGCCGGCGCCGATAACCAAGACATCAACGTTACTGCGAGGAAGCGTCAGCAGGAATTCTTCAATTGCATTCGGCCGGATTGCCGCAAGACGATGACAGTGAGCTCTGGAATGAGGGCCACGGATTCGGATGCGGTGGTGGTGGGGGCGGAAAGTGCTCACATGTCGGCCATGGTGGGGGATGAGTGGAAGACGATGTTGTAAGGGGAGGCAGAAGGCGCGGTTCCAAGAGAGGCTCTATACGATCTGGCGACAGCACGGCTCGCGAGATGGCAGCAGCAAGTGACCGGGAGGAATTGGCACTGGGAAGAAGGTGGAGGGATTGGCAGCAGAGAGAGGAGGGGAAGAAAGAAGGCGCGCGCGGCAGTCGTCGCGGCCGTTGCTGTAGATATGGGTTTCGTCTGGTTCCAAAGAAAAGGGGACTCTGACTGCTGCTGCTGTGATGGAGGGGCCAAAATTATTATTTGGGACAGGGGGGTTTGGCGGGGCCCCTGGTCTTGAGCAGTCCCGTCGGCGGGCGGCAGGAAGGTGAGGTACCTTACCTAAGGTACCTATTCTGCCTGCCTCAGTCACGGCGTAATGTCCCGCCCCACATTTTGAGATATCGCACGACACGAGAGGCACCGTGGTGGTGATGGTGTGCGGGTGCTGCTGGCAGCTGGAAATTTGGCTCGGTGCTTTTTTGTTTTAATTTGTATTTTTATTTTTATTTTTTAGTGATGCTGGTCGGCGCTGCAAGGTCCCATACCGCATCCCTACCTCACCTTGGGTAGCACGGTAGTAGGTACCTCAAGGTAGGTCTTGTGAAGGGTAGAGATGGATGCCCGGATTCCTTGCCGTGCCGAGTCAGCGGCAAGAGCACCTCAGATAGACTGGCCGGTCTTGGCCGTTCCCAACGGCCATGCGGCTGATGCTCTGATTGGAGGCACCTCATGTCAAGATGCCTCGGCGGAGTCCAGCAAAACAACGATTGCTGTGCTGCTGTTGTTGTTGCAGCCGCCTCTTGAATTCATGTGCCAGAGAGGTTCGATACTGCTACCTACCTAGGTAGCTAGGTAGTTAGGTAGGTATTTCCGTGTCTGTGGGCGTCTGCCCTGCAGCCAGAATTGGAATTGGGGGATTGGACCGACAAATGGCAAGGAACGGCAGCAACAAACCGCATCCCCAGGCGGCCCCTCTCCCCCCCCTGCCGCAGCCGACCAACGTCCACTACGGAGTGCCGCATCGCGCATGTGGCTGTCGGCAGCGTAGTAGGTGAGCCTGCGAGGCGTGTTGCGGTGGGAAACAAGAAAAGGCGGCGGCCGTGCAAGGGGTAGCCGACCGGTTCCAGTGTTACAGCCACAACAGTGGAGGCCCGAAGCTTGTCCAGCGCGACCGCAGGCTCCATTTGCCAGCAGCGGAGCGGCACTGGCAGCAAGCCTGGACCCACGGCTGGTTACAGACTCGAGACCGGTTTCTGATTGGCTTCATGCTCTCGGTCTCTCTCTCTCTCTCAGTCTCTCTCTCTCCAGGCAGGGGCAACTCCTCCTCCTCCACCTCATCCTTTTCATCCACCACACTGCAGTCTGGCCTGGGCCGCCTGGAAACTGGGAACTGGAGAGAGCTGTGGGGGCAAGTCGCCGTCGCTTCCCCAAGGACTCGAGGACACGTTCCCAGAATTCCCAGTTTTCCTCCCCCATCATCCATGGTCATCTAACACGTTAGGTACACACACACTAGACCATATTCAGGACGCCGCAGTGGTCGCCAAAGACTCACTAAGTATCTTAAAAACTTAGTAGTTTACTATCTACTTAAACACTTTTATAAATAACTATTAAGGTTAAGTAATATAATATACTATAAAATTTATAAATAATTTTTATAATTTATTAAAAAGTATAAAAATAAAGTCTTTAATTATTTATACCTTTAGATAAACTAAACTAAAATTACTCTTTTAAATTATT